>OU015493.1:17866411-18061411 GCA_907164885.2 Dolomedes plantarius | reverse complement strand
TGGGGATCAGCAAAATGGGATTGGAAAGTTGATCCTTTTTTTTTTATTTCATAGTGCCATAAAAATATAAATAAAACATAAAATTTAGATATCATCAGATCACTTTCTTTTTATACTGGTGGGGTTTTATTTAACTATTAATTACAGAAAGTAAACTCAAATCCTTGCTTTATGTTAAACTAAAACAAGCATATTTCAATAACGGAAGAGTACTAATTATGTTGATGTGATTTGCGGAGAATGTTTCATTGCTGAAAAACAAGCAGGTAGCTAGGGGAGGGAAGGGTGTCCCGTGACTCATAGAGATGAGGAGAGGCGAGAAAAGACAGTGCCAGTTGCAGACTTGTCATTGTTGCCTGTTGGTGCGTCTGCTTGTAAATTGTAATTTTGAGTGAATTGTGTAACAGTGTTCAATTAATAAGTGGTACAGTTTCAGTCTTAAGCTCACATAGTTTTAAATCAAATATACATTTTTGTAGTCTAGTGTTCACAACTACAATCTCTACCTAAATCTACATTTTGAGGTAAGTCACAATAAGAATAAATTTAATTGAATACTTAAAGAACAAAACTTCAAAGTTACAAAAATAATGTTGACATTAACTCCTATTAGATCTCATTTATTTTGTGTTGTATGTTTTTTGATAATTAGAACCAGTATGGATAATTTTTGTTATTTAAATTTGTACAGGTTTAAGTGTTGGCCCAAACTTTGCCTGTCAAAATAAAGAATTTTTCATTTCATTTCAAATTGTTATTTTTTAATTTTCTTAACATCAGATCCTGAGAAAACATTTTTACAGCTATTTTGCTGTTTCTAATAAATACAAAATGTTTACTCCTGTATTTTTTTTTCCTTGCCAAAACTCATAGCCCTCAGCATAAAATAATTAATCACGCCTTGTGATGTAGGCATTCCTCAAAATATTAAATGCAAAAATTATATAATGCATAATCTCAAACTCTCATAGTATAAATTCAATGTAATAAAGATTGTATTTTCAATTGACATTAGGTCTTGCCATAATGACAGCTGAAGCAGCTGTTTTCTTATAAAAATTCATAATAAATTTGTAGTAGATGTGAATATTAGTAGATGTGAAACATTGATTTTTTCAGATGTTCCAATATAAATAAATAGCTGTGCATCCAAGAAAACATTTATCTGGTGCTCAATATAGGAAAATAGCAGAATCTAAAGCAAAAAAAGCCAAGCAAAGTGCAGTGGGCATGGCTAATTGGCTGAAGATGAATAAGCCTACTTCAGGTGATTCTCAAGAACCATGTTCATCAAATAAACCAAAAGATGATGTTGGTGAAAATCTTCTTGATGAGAAAGAACAGCCTATTTGTAAGCCTGTATTAGTTGATTATCAGGAACCATAATCATCAAACAAAACCAGAAATAGTGCTAATGAAAATCTTCATATTAATATGAAGAATGGTACATAAATGGACGGTACATTTCTATACTGAAAGCGAGAAAACAAAAATTGATCACTCTGAGCCAGGCACTTGTCGAACTGGTGAAAAAATTACCCACCAATTGCGTAATTTTTTATGTATTGAATCAGTCAAGCTAACAGAAATATCATCTCCTCAGTCCCTTGATTTTAAATCAACTGAGAGAGAGAAACGACATCTGACACCTTCCCTTTGGTATAAGGTGTTGTCAAATAATGAAAAAGTAAAAATGTCATGGTTGACATATTCTGAAAAGAAAATTCACTGTTATGTGTTCCATGTAAACTCTTCAAGATCAAGGGCACTGAATCTCTCAAACCTGGAATGTACACATTACAAACCACAGGTTTTAAAAATTGGAAGAAAATTTTTGAGAAGGTGAACCAACATGAAAATTCACTGACACACAATGGAAATATTGTTCAGTGGAGGAATTTATTGAAATTGCGGAATGAGGGATGTGGTATTGACAGTCATTTAGAAAAAGCAGTTGAATTAGAGAAAACTAAATGGAGGGATATATTACGTGCACTGATTGATGCAATATTGTATCTTGCAACAAACAGTCTTCATTATATGGTTCAAAGGAGACACAAAGTGATTTAACCCCTTCATGTTTTTCAAAAATACAAAGACATTTTTTGAACTTGGTTATTTTGCTGTCTAAATACAATACAATATTAAAAATGGCTTTGGAGGAACTCCAGAAAGGTCACGTATCTTGTTAAAGACCACATAGACTGAAATCATTGAAATGATAGGAGATAATGTTTGAAAGAAGATACTGAATGACATATCACATAGTCAAGTAACAAGTGCTATGCAGTATTGTTTGATTGCACACCTGATAAATCACGCACAGAACAAAAGAGCCAAGTAATCCGATATGTTACTAAGAATGAAAATGGCCAATTTGAAATCAGAGAAAGCTTCATTGATTTTATAGCAGTTATTGGAAAATCTCGGCCGTACTTGGCAGATATAATATTTCATAAGTTGGAGGAAGATGGGTTAGAAATAAGAAATTGTCGATCTCAAACATATGATAATAGGTTGAACATGTGTGGTGTTTATAAAGGAGTTCAAGTTAGGTCCTTGGATATCACCCATTAGCAACATTTGACCTGTGCACAGCCCACTCCTTGAATCGGGTGGGATTACATGCAGCATCAACATCTCCTGAAACAGCAAAAGTATTTGGAGTAATCCAGAGATTATACACCTATTTTGTTTCATCAACACAACGGTGGGAATTCATGATGAAACATACAAAAATGAATTTAAAAGGAACCAGTGATACTCGATGGTCTGCTAAGTCCAAGGCAGTACATGCTCTTGTAAAAAAACTTTCAAGGAGTTATCTGCACTCTCACTGAGTTGAACCAAGAAGAAAACTATACACCAGAGACAAAATCTGATGCCTCCAGTCTCATTCGTACTTTGAAAGATTTCCGACTTATTTTGTATTTGGTTGCTTGGGAAAATATCTTAAAAGAAATTAGCAGAGGTAACAAAGAAATACAGAAACATAACATAATATAGTTAAAAACTATAAAAATGTTGGAAGGTCTCACCAAAACTATGGAAAGGCTGAGAAATGAAACAAATGAATGAATAAAGACTGCTAAAGAAATAGCGCAAAAATTTGAAGTGGAGCCAACTATGAAAACCCACAGAATCCCTAAAAGGAAAATAATGCCCGGAGAGATGGCACAAGATGAAGGAAGAAGTTTTTGCCATAGTATGAAGGAAGTGATCGATGTGATACTGATCCAGTTGAAAGATAGAATGCAGAGTATAAGTGCACTCAACAATATTTTGTTCTTTCTAAATTGTAAAGATTTGAAAAGCTTGAATGACAAGGCGTTGAAAACTTGTGCTGCAAACTTAGCTTGTAAATATCTGTTTGCATAGCCTTGAGAGTTTACTTAATGCTCCCAACTACATCAGCAAACTGCAAGAGTTGTTTTAGCAAACTGAAGATAATTAAAAACTATCTCAGATCAACAATGACTCAAGAGAGATTGAAAAAAACCTTGCAGTACTGTCTATAGAAAGCCAAGAGGCTAATTCCAATAAATTATGAAGAAGCCATTAACTCATTTTCTGAAAGTAAATCAAGGAAAAAAATTGTGTAAAAATATCTGCACACAACACATTTTCTAAATCATAATGAAAGGTAGCTGTGAAGACCATCATTGCTTGGGCAAGAGGATAGTGATGATTTTAGTGGTGATTTTTTTTTTAAAATCACAAAGCCATTCCACAAGTTCATGTTGTGTTTTGTTTTCCCTGGTGTTGTTTCTGAATGTTTGTTTATACATATTTATGCATATATGTATGCACAAAAATATCAGAAAAGAATATCAGTATTGCACAATTGAAGAATTTTTCTAATTTTTTTACTGTGTCAGCAAATTAGCTATAGCCATTGAAAAATATATATTAAAAATGAAATAAATGAGTGGCAATAAGTATGACCAGCATAAACTTGTTCGTCAGAATTATATTTATGCAACTTCTGACAATCATTGTTTATCAATTTTCTGCACTTTAGCTAAAATTTGTTTTCTTTAAACCAGTGATTTGCACTCTGGTGTGCCGTAAAAAAACTATAAAATATACAATACCTTACTATTTAATAAGGGGCACTGATCTATTTTCCCTTAGTTTGTTAAATTAATAAATTACAACTGTCAACAAACTTTTTGGGAGCAAAAGAATTTTACTAATTAATTTATATGTGCCATGAGATGTAAAAGGTTGAAAATCTCTGGTTTAAGCATCTGCTGGTTTTTTCTTAAATACTTAATCATAATTTTCTTGTCACTTGATATGATTTAAACAGTTATGTTAAATTTTGTTATCTTTAGTTTATTCAATTGAATACAAAGTGAAAATGTTGAATAGTGGTACTTTTTTTTATCACTTTAAAAATATTACCAAAATAACAGTTAGGGGTTTTAAGTTTAGACATGTCTTAATAATTCTTTTATGTTTCAGAGTTCTTGAATATTACATGAATGATAAAATAAAGTATGTGATAACTGAAAAGAAGTGGGATAAAAATTTTGACAATGTAAGTAAAATCATTTTGCATTTCTCATTATTTATCTGTTTAATTTATATGATTATTAACAAATTTTAAAAAAAAATCTTTAAAAATTATTTTAAAGTAGTACTTTTAAAAATAAATTTTATTGATACTTATTTTAAAAAATTATTTTAAAATTACTCAAAAAAAATTATTTACATTATTTCATATAATCATAAGTAGTCAATTTTAATTTAAACTGTGCTTAGTTAATGTTCTACAGTATTGTGCAAATTAATTGACACAAGCTTCATTTTTCATAAAATTCATCCTTTCCCAGGGATTTCCTGCCTGAAACCAATTTCAATTACAGTTTGTTATAAAGGGAAGTTGGCCTTGACTAAGTCTAAACTGGTTTGACCACATGATCATAATTTGTAGAGCATTTTCACGTTAGTTGCATTTCAACTGCTGTAAGAAGTGGTTGATTCTGTGAGTTGTCTGGTTCTCATGTATATGAAAAAATAGGATATCACTCCCAGGAAAAGGACTAGAATTATTACCCTTAGTAGCATACCTCTATGACTGTGAGGGATATTGCGTTAGTAGTTAGAGGAGGGAAATCCAGTGTTTCCTGGATTATTAATCAGCAAAATAAGTTTTGGACAATTTCTCCAAAATGGAAAAGTAAATGTTGATACAAACGTAAGACAACAACTCTGACAGACAAATTTCTTGTACGAAATAGTAAAATGCATCCTCGCAAGACAAATACAGATCTTCAGAAAGAATTATTGGCTACTGGTATGAGCATTGATAGTACGATGAAGGCTTATTGAAACAGGGAGATGGGCAAGAACACTAGTCCGAAAACAGTTATTATCACATGCAAGGAAAAGAAAATGTTTGTATTGGGCCAGGAAATATCAATCCTGGACTACACAAGACTGGAATAAGGTTGAACGCGCCAGAAACACCCCCAGACCATACCAGAATACCCCAGGTTGTATTCAGTATCAAAACATATTTTTTGTGCAAGGGTTTCGATCAACATTTGTCAGGCAAAGCGTGGAGAACCCATCAAGGAACAACATCTTAATCTAATAGTTAAGATTTCTCAAAAGCAGATGTTTTGGGGTTATTTTACATCTGGAGTACCTGGCAGCTTAGTACCAGTTGAAGGAATGATTATTAACAAACATTCGGACTAGTGTTCTTGCCCATCTCCCTGCTTCAATAAGCCTTCATCGTACTATCAATGCTCATACCAGTAGCCAATAATTCTTTCTGAAGATCTGTATTTGTCTTGCGAGTTGATTATTAACGAACTCTAAAAAATACATTTCAATACTAGAAGACAAAATTGTGCATTTTATGCAAACGTTCACTGGCAGTGTTGGTGTGTTTCAACAAGTTCTTACTCCCTGCCATAATTCTAAGCTAGTAAAGACATTTTTTCAAGAAAAGAAATTAACATTTTTGGATTCACCTGGTAATTCTCCAGATGTAAATCCCATTGACAATTTGTGGAGCATTTTGAAGAGATGTGTGAGTAAGATGGACTGCTCAACCAAGAGAAAAATGATTGAGAATGTCATAAAAGTTTGGTTTTAGAGATGATGACATCAAAAATTTATGTTCTAAATTAGTGGAATCCACGCCAAAACATGTACAGGATATCATTAACCCCTTAACGCATTTGCCCATGTATGACACGGGCAAATGTTACCGGCAAATTTGCACATGCCCGTGTCTCACGCGTTATTTTATTTCTAATGCCCATCTGAGATCCGTTCTAGTAAAAATAGATAGGCTAGATTATAATTAAAGTTATTTACCATAAATGGCACCAATATGCAGCCTTTTTTCTTGTGCAAACCATGTGGTGCATTTTGATGATTGGCTATAAGTTTTTTAGGAATTCTTTGTTATAAAGCAGTTGTTTGGTGTGGAAAAGGTAATATATCCATTTTTATTACGTTAAATATCATAAAAGTAAAAAGTTAACCATAAATTAACGATAATGAGCGACTCTGACGATTTTGAATATGCCAATTTATCAGAAAGTTTCAGCGATGAAAGTGATAATCTCTTGAGTGATGGAAGTGAATCTGAAGATAATGATGGTGAGATTTTGGCTGTAGCAAGAAATTGGTATCAAATTAGTACAAATCAACCAAATGTTGCACCACTGAGATTTCCATTTGTAGCAAACCCTGGATGTTAAAAAAAAAACTCGATCATTTTTTTGCCAGTTTTTCCAAAAAAAAAATCGTGCTTTAAGGGGTTAAAGCAAGAGGAGGACATATTTGCTACTAGATTACTATACCATGCATGTAGGTGAACTTATACTAATTAAACAACGTATGTGAACATTTTTGTTTGTCCCAATTAATTTGTACAGTACTGTACATTCCTAACCTCCTGGGAATCATGTTTTAATGATATATTTTGTAATTAATCTTTAATATTATAATGATAGACCCTCGTAACATATTTAATGTTAACTTTATATCTGCTAAATTTAAAATAATTCAGATTTCTCAATCTCGCATCATAATTTTTCCCATGCAGCCTCTTGATAAAACTCAAACTCCTCCTATTGCAATGGGTTCATTAAAAATATACAAGGACAATTGACTAGCGTTATTTATTTAGTTATTATTATTTTTTTTTATAGAATAGTGCTGTACATATTTTCTTATTTAGTTCTCTATGTGCTTTTATTTCAGGCCCTAAGGGATAATGAAGATTTAATTTTTGTCAAACCTGCTTGGATTTACAAATGTCATGAAGCTGGCAAACTTGTGCCTTACCAACCATTTATCGTCATTCCTGATTCATGAAAATGAAGCAGGAAAAAAATTTGTTAAAGAAGAGTCTAATGTAGGAAGCATTTGTAAATATTTCATGGTCAATTAAGTTTTCATTTCAGATTAACCAGGGAAATGTATATTTTAAAAAATAAACTTTTTTAATTCTGTTTATGCTTTTTTGCTTCTGTTTATTTTAAATCACAAAAAGTTCTCCAATTTGAAATAATCATTTAAAAAAAATTGTGAGTGAAAACTTCTATTACGGAAAACACTTGAAAGTTAGTGCAAAAATTTTATAGTTTTCAAGAACTGAGAAAGAACTTACATTTACACTTATGCAGAGTAGATGGGGAAATGTGCAAATATTTTCATAGAAAAAATATGAATTTACACAGTTTCTTTTTGTTTGAGTAATTTTTTCATTAAGGAAATTTTGAACTTAAAAAATATGTGTTGAATGAGGGGAAAATTACTATACTAAAGTCTCCAGACACTAATGTGACTGCAAATGTGTTCATCCACAGTGAAAAGCAAGTTTATTACATTAATTTAAATCTTCATAAGGCAACACTTAAATAATTGTCAGTGTCAATTATTAAGTTTTCTTAGATTTTAATTATTTCATATTTTTATTGCCATGGCTGATTCAATAAAGTATACAGTGCTAGAAATTGGTTAGTTCTTACTTAGTTAAAGAAGAGCCAGTAGCATATCTGGCAGTGGATTATGAACATTTAAAGGAAATTACTTTAGGTAGTATGTTAATGTTTACGTTTGGAGGAGTTCTGTTGCAATTTTCTGTTATATATTTCACGAATATCTGTATTTGTTATTAGCGTGCTATTACCATTTGCAAAACACATTTGTATTATTAATCTGGATTTTTCAAAATTTGATAGCATAAAAACTGAACTTTATGTAAATATTCGAACAGAGGTTTAACTATGCACCAGGTGTGTGAATTTTATTATCCCATATAAAAAAAATCTTTGGAGAACAGATGCTGTCTGACAAACAGGTTCATTGTTTACTTATTGATTTTTTTAAAATACAGCTTCAGCTACAAATTTAACAAATTTAAATTGATTGGTTTTCATTTAATGTCTTATTAACTATATTTTTTATGCTGATAAACACTTTCAAACTATTTTTGCTTCATTTAATGTTTTTTCAAAGCTAAAAAAAATATATGATTGTGCGTTGTATAGGTATTTGTTTTTCGCTACTTATACACTATCTACCAATAAGTATTTGGACACCTGTGATAGAAAAGAAAAACAAAATTTATTTATATTCAATAGTTGGTAAAGCCACCACGAGAGGCAGTTACAGCCTCAACCCTCTGTGGCATGCTTTCCACAAGTCCTTGTATGACGGCAGGTGGTATTCTCCTCCACTCGGCTTAGAAAAGACATGTAAGTTCCTTCACCGATTTTGGACGGTTGTTTCACCCGTAATCCAGCGATCCAACTCGTCCCAGAGGTTCTCGATAGGGTTCAGGTCTGGGTTCTCGGCAGACCAGTCCATTCGGTTAATCCCATTGTCACCGTACCAATCCATGGTAGACCTCGAAACATGACAGCTGGTGTTGTCGTCCTGGAAATAACATGGGTCCAACCCGTAAAACTGCAAGAACGGAGGAAGCACACTGTCATCCAAACTAGTGTAGTAGGCGTCTGCGTTGAGCTTTCCATGAATTGGGACCAAGGGTCCCAGTCCATACCAGGAGAAACACCCCCAGACCATAATTCCACCTCCGCCGAACTTTACTTTGGGCCCAATGCATTCTGGCAGGAGGCGTTCTCCAGGCAGACGCCAGACTCAGACCCTGCCATCCGAACGGTAGAGGGTGAACCTTGATTCGTCGCTCCAGCGAATCCGTTTTCACTGATCTACGGTCCACTTTCGACGTTCTTTGCACCACGTTAACCGAGCAGCGCGGTTGGATTTTGTGATCAAAGGTTTATGGGCGACAGCACGACTATGAAAACCTAGCAGATGTGCTTCCTTACGGATGGAATTCATCGAAACAACATTCCCAGATGCCTGTTGAAACTCCTGGAGTATATGGGCCATCGGTTGGGTGCGCTTCTTCCGAATTTATCTGGACAGCACCTGTCGGTCTCTATCTCCCAGTTTCGCGGGTCTGCCGACTCGGGACACCGCTGACCTTCCACTTCTGAATCACATAGGCCACTGTCGATTTGGGGTAGTTCAACTCGCTTGATATGTCCCTTAAGGATCGGCCATTTCTGTGACACCCGACGATTACACCTGTTACGACGACTAACCCCTTGACCTGCTACGTCGAAACGTTATTTTAATCTGTTTTTATTCTCGTCAGGGATATTGTCTTTAGTAGTATTCTGCGGCGTTATTTCTGTACAGACTATGCCGAACGTGGATTTACTATATAGTTCAGATAGCGCGAGTTCTAATCGTCTGTCTGCGCAAAATACTCATCTTTTGAACAACGTAAATAACTCGTTTTGTTGATTCTACGCTCTTAGGGGAGGGGACAAAAAAAAAAAAGATGCACCAAGAAGAAGTAATCCGAATGGGACGAAAATCGGCAGATGTGGTGTACATGTACATGAAAAACAAATGATTACAATTTGAGAAAAATTGGATGATTTAGTCAAGAGAAAGAGCTTCACAAAGCGAATAAAGCGTTGGCCTATCTCTGGCCCTTACACAAGTAGTTATTCGGCATGGCATTGATTGATAGAGGTGGCGGATGTCCTCCGCCGGGATATCATGCCAAAATCTGTCCAATTGGCGCGTTAGACCGTCAAAATCGCGAGCTAGTTGGAAGGCCCTGCCCATAATGCTCCAAACGTGCTTAATGGGGGAGAGATCCGGCGACCTTGCTGGTCAAGGTAGCGTTGGGCAAGCACGAAGACAAACAGTAGAAACTCGCCGTGTGCGGGCGGGCATTATCTTGTTGAAATGTAAGCCCAGGATGACGTGATATGAAGGGCTACACAACTGGGCGTAGAATATCGTCGACGTACCTCTGTGCTGTAAGGGTGCCGCGGATGACAATCAAAGGGGTCCTGCTGTGAAATGAAATGGCACCCCAGACCATCCTTCCTGGTTGTCGGCCTGTATGGCGGAAGACAGTCAGGTTGGTATCTTACCACTGTCCGGGGAGTCTCCAGACACGTATTCGCTGGTCAATTTGGGGCTCAATTCGAAGCGAGACTCATCACTGAAGACAATTCTACTCCAGTCAGGACATTCCAGGTCGAATGTGACCGACACCATTGCAAACGGGTTTGTCGGTGTACAGAGGTCAATGGTAGTCGGCGCCAGGGGCGCCGTGAGCTCAACCCCCTTTCTCTGAGCCGCCTATGAATGGTCCTTGAGGTCACTGAAGCACAAGTTGCACGTACGATCGATGGTAATGATGAATCGGGGCCTGTGAGTACCGCGATGACGAATGCTCTGCCCTCTCGTTCTGTCGTTTCTCTAGGCCGACCGCTTCCTTCTTGACGCTGTGTTCGGCCACGATTCATCCATTCCTGCCAACATTGTCTAATGATGGCATAGTTACTGTCTACTTGAGTACACGGAAAGAAATTCGCAAAGGATTTATGACCTGGAATCGAAATTCCTCCTCTTTAATATCCTGCCAGTTGCGCAGTTAAGATGCTCTGCAGCGTCACATGTTCATTCATTGGCCGCCAAACTTTAAAAATTTTGCATTTTCCGTCGAAACCTGTATGCATATCAATTTGTGTCCAATTTGCATTACTCCATCTTGGTGCGTCTTTTTTTTTGTTTTACCATGTTTTTATTAACTCGCTTTCTTGTTTGTTTGAGTGTCTGTTTGCCCAGTACAAATATTGCAATCGATTTTTAACTAACTTCCCGACTAGCTAGACATTTGAAACTTTTAGAATAGATCAGAACACAATGACAATGTATTATTTTAATACTTTTAGCCATTTTTAAGCAGAATTGAATTCATTTTCAGTTAATTTTGTTTTGTAGAATGGTGCAGCCATCTATCGCCCAGGAGGGAACAAAATGTTAAACGCAATTGATTACGCATTTGATACCTCTTTATTACGCATTTGATCATTTTCTTTTAAGTTGATGGGATAATTCATAAAAATTTTTTTAAAAAAGTATTTATTAATACATAGAATTGTTAAGTTTATATGATTCAACAGAAAATTTAAAAACATGGTATATAAAAAGTTCTTTTTATCTTGTAATTATTATCATTTTTTATTTTGTATAAGAGTGTAAGTTGCTTTTCGTTTTTCTTTTTAACTTGTAGAGTAAACTCCTATTATCTCCAGGTTAAAAATTTCACGTATGAAAATATTTCATTTTAAAAGAAAAATTTAATTCAAATTTGCTCAAAACAAAACAGTTATTTTATTTAATAAATAATGTTAAGATACTAGCTTCCAAATCCCAGTTTATCTTTTTTTTCCAGAGTTAGGGGTATTTTCAACTGGAAAAGTTTTATACTTTCAACCCTCTGCATAGATACCCAATAAATTGTATCTGTTATTATTTACAAGTTCTATATCTTAATTTTAATAAAGGCGTTTATTTCTTCATAAAATTTTAAAAGTATTTCACATGAAACGCCATTGATTATTACAAAAAGAAATACTATAGTTGTAGCAAGATTTTCTGTTTTTGCCAGTCAAAATATTTCTCTCTGCCGGTAAAGAAAATTGGAAATAAATCGTGAATATTCTCCTTCATTAAATATAAATATTGCAAAATTTTAAGGCATGCAGTACTAAACATTAATGTAAAAATAGTTTTCATTAAATTTAAGAGGCTGTCGAGCGCGTAATTTACAAAATGATGAATTTTCCTCAACCGTTCATTGCTTTAAAAAATAATTAAGTAATTGTTTTTCGCTCTCCATTTGTTACGAGAAGTTTTGTTTGTTTGAAAGAAAGCTTTTGAGAAAATTGGCAGATGTTCAATTTATTGCTATATACAATAAAGAGAACATCTGCTTTTGATTTTTTACAATATTGCCGACGTCAAATTATCAAATACAAACAGCATAAATAAAATGTTTTCAGCAGAATCAAAGCAGAGAATTTCGAAAATTATTTTATTATGACAAAAAATAATAACAATAATAATAATAATAATAAGCATACACACACACACACACACATATATATATATATACAGCTGGCTCTCTGTTTAACGACTTTCAAGGGACTTTGAAAAATCGTCCTTAAGTAGAGATCGCCCTTAAACAGAATTTGTGAAAAAATACCATTTCCCATAATGTCGGAGGGGCCGGGACTGGGAAATATCGTCTTTAAATAGAGATCGTCGTTAAACAGAGAGCCAACTATATATATATATATATATATATATATATATATATATATATATATATATATATATATAAATATACATATATATATATATATATATATATATATATATATATATATATATATATATATATATATATATAAATATACATATATATATATATATATATATATATAAATATACATATATATATATATATATATATATATATATATATATATATAAAAATATACATATATATATAAATATATAAATATATATATATATATATATATATATATATATATATATATATACATATATATATATATATATACATATATATATATATATATATATATATATATATATATATATATATACATATATATATATATGTGTGTGTATATATATATATATATGTATATATATGTAATATCACGGGCGCGGGCCGACGAAGGAAGGCCTGAGTGGTATTTCTTTTTGAGGTAAAGATGGATGACTTGTCGCCCGGCCATGCATCACATATGTTTAATTTTCTTTCCCGCTTTTCATCTCACCCTCGGACACATAAAACACCGCAACGTTAATTTAATTACATCTTTATTTTTAAGATACACAATACAACTTCTTAGGGCAACTTACAAATCCAGAAAGCGTACATGTACGTGATCCCAAACCTTATATAAACTTATCTCGTCATGTGATCATAGTAAGGTTTAATTGGTTAAAAGTTAGGAAAAGGCGTGACAAATGCGCTAAAGCGTTTAATTTTCTACCCACGCCACGCAAGTTTAGTTTTCGATTAACAGGCAGCCATTTAATTTTTTCTCTAGAGGTTATTAGAACTTAGAATCAAAAGCGAAATTAGTTTCGAACGCCGCAGGGAATTTAGAATAATGTTAGATTTTAAAATGGAATTTAACGCGAATGCCCAAATGGAATTACCTGTTTCAAGGAATTAAAAAAGGGTTTGTAATTTGGAATAGTAAAGTGAGGAATTAATAGTTTTTAAATGTTAAGATTGTTGAATTAAGAAATTACTAGTTTTTAATATTATAGAATATCCCCCCCGTCCGAGAAGAGGCTGACCAACAATGCCTGCATTGGAGGACAGACTCACCCGACCATGTGAGGAAACTGGGCGTCGACCACAAATTTGGAAAAGTTTGAAAAGGAACATATGTTTTAAGTTAATTTAGTATGATGATCACATGGCAAGACATTGCACATTTCAATATTGAATACACAAAAATACACTAATGATTTACTAATTTATGAACACAACAAAAGCAAAAAAAAATTATAGTAATTAATGATCAACTATAGAAAATTGTAAATTATGTAAATTTCTTATATTGTTGCTGTGAAAAAAATTTAAATTTTTAAAATGCACCTATCATCAACTGAAAATTGCTGTGCAGGGCGGCCTTTCCCCACACAACAAAATCTCAAAAAAAAAATCAATTAAATTTAATTAAAAAAAATTATCAAATTTTCACTCTACATCAGTTTTAATTTTGAGTCGACTCACACAAATAATAGAATATATCAATGAAAATATCAAAATCAACAAACAAACATGTTAAGTAAATGGAATAGAACATGACAATAATAGTTTGAAGCTATTGTACTTTCCTTCTCAACTCTCACAACATTGGGATGAGTCCAAAAAGTTTGTAAGGTACACATGGTAGCTTATAGTTCACTGTCCTTATTATGTTAGCTACAGTATGTTGCTTGAGAAAAGTACAAAAAAAAATCACAGTTCGGTAGGTTCTGTGACCTATCATCTCGCAAGTGCAGAATACCCAAAAAAATTTACAATATCTTGGCTTAAATAAAAAAAAAGTCCTTTGTAGTTGGGTACAAAAAAAAAAAATCACAGTCTTTTTAGTGCTGTGTTATTTCTGCTTCACAAACGTAGAATACATAAACATCACATTATCTCGACTTGTTTACATATAAAGAAAATTAGTTCTTTAGTTACATAATAAAAATCACAGTTTATAATAAAAATCACACTTTCAATAAAATTCACATTTCAAATATATAGATTGTATATAAAAATTACAGAACATATTTTATTTTTCAAATAACTCAATCGTGTACGAGTTCTCAGTATATCAATTCTGATTCATTTTATCTAGTTTTCATATCTTTATTTATCTCACTATTTTTTCTTAATATCCATTATCTCCTTTATTTCAATATTACTTATTATCAACAAAAATCTCTTTTTAATATCTTTTATATTTCTTATTATTCTCATTTCATCATTTCTTATATTCATTTTATTTCGACAATATTTATTCATTCCAAAATTCTATTCAATATTCTTTAATTATACTTATTCATATTTATTCTAACTTTATTTATTAATTCTCAATACTTTTCACTTTATTTTCAAATTATTTATCTACTATTAATTTTTGTACATTTATTATAAGTTTATGTGGATCCATTTCCTTGTTTTGAAGGTACCTTGTTGTATGTGTGTTCCCCAACTCTTAGTCTCAAATTCTTTAATTCTACCTCTAAGCAGTGAGGGTTGTGTTTATGTTTGTGTAACAAGTGGGTTTTCTTTCTCCATATTGTTCTCTGACTAATAAGAAGGAAGAGTCTTTTTAGCCGTACAGTGGACTAACCGTGAATCTCCGACAGAATATGACTGCGTTGAAAAACAGCATCTTGTATAGTACAAAGATGGAGAAAAAGGAAAAGGTGCAGTTGTCATACCTGTGGGAGTATAATATATAGAAATGGGAGGACAAAAGGAGTGGCCATCCCAGCCCTGTTTTAGTCATTACTCAAGCATATGATCTTCAGCACTTTAAGTGACTGAGTTGATGAATTAAAAACAAATAGTAAAAAAAATTAAAAAAGATCTTAAACAGTTGGGACGGCATCCAACGCGCTTGTAGAGTTGGGTGATAGGAAAGTGTATTCAAGAAATAGGAAATTTACTGAAAGGTTAAAGAAGTAGAGTTGTCATAGTCGGTGTTTAAATTGAGATCCAAAAAAAAAATTCACATGTAATAGTATTCTTAAGAAGAAAGTTTAAGTTAGACAGTTTCTTTTTTTTTCTTTTTTTTCTATTTTTTCTATATCTTTAGTAGGACAACACATAATTAATTATATCAA
The DNA here is from genome assembly GCA_907164885.2 of Dolomedes plantarius. Taxonomy (NCBI): domain Eukaryota; kingdom Metazoa; phylum Arthropoda; class Arachnida; order Araneae; family Dolomedidae; genus Dolomedes; species Dolomedes plantarius. The sequence goes on along the minus strand of OU015493.1, from coordinate 18,045,646 downwards.
TTAAAAAAAATATATATAATGATGTTAAGCATCACATAGAAAAGAAAGAAAAATGGATCTAATGTTTGTCATTATTCGTGGTGTAGTTTTAAGTTCTCTGGTGCATTATAATATCTCAATCTGCAAGCATGGACAATTTCAGAATCTCGTTTAGTGTGAAAGTTTAGTCTATCAATTTTATATTCAATAGGATCAAAAACATACAACATATGAAAGTATTAAACATACACTAACAAAATATTCCTAATACTAATAATAATAATAATAATAATACCTTAATATTCTCTATCAATTGTCATAATTTAATGTTAATGTTCAAATTTTAAACTATTATTCTATCAACTGACACAAATAATCAAAATTATTTTACCAATACCCATCTCAGTTTTATTAAGTTAATCATGAAATCGATAAACCAAAATTAATTTTTCTTTTCATATATCACATTTCGGTATGAATCCTCGCTGTAAAGTTCCCAAATATTCATCATTTGTATTTAATATCTTAAAACATATTTCTCATTATAATATTATCTTTCCTATTTATTTATTATTCTTCATTATTTCTATTTCGAGAATTTTCTGGGGCGGATGAACCAAATATAACATACAATAGTTTTTCAATTCTCCAATTGTGGTTTTTTGGCACCCTAAGTCATGTTATAAAGACGTTCCGTTTATGAAATTCGTGAAACGAATTTTAACTGTCGACTGAACCTCCAGAAATCTTCTTTACTTAAATTCGTAGAACAATTTACGAGGTTTCAACATCAAATGTAATATGTCAAAGTACTTAAATTATAAAATTTTCTTGATGTCTGAAAATTACTATGTTATCCCTGCAGATATTTTCCAAAATCAAAACCACAGGCATCAGATGTCTAAATTTAGAACCGCAAAAATTCTAGGTTAAATGAAACAAAACAAGTTTGGCTCTTTTCGTGATCGTGTTTACAAAACTAATGTTGAGCATTCAAATTTATTGCGGAGGTGACCTTCGAAATGTAATACAACGCGCTCGAAAACGGAAATGATTTACGTTATTTTTTTTCTTTTTCTCCGCGACGATTCAGAACTGCGTGCAAAATTAGATACTCATAACATTACTTTACTCATTTAATATTTCAGTTTAACGTAACCAAGGATCATTAATTATCTTAAAACACTAAAATATTCATTATCAGAAAAAGAACATGGAAATATTATAAAATTACACTAAAAACACACATTTATAATAAATTTATCACATATAAGTCTCAAAAATTTCTTTAAATTCAAATATCTTATAATAGGAAAAAATATACTCTTAAAATTCTATCAAAATGCAAATCAAAATGAAACATTTTAAAATCAAAAACAAAATACACGTTTTAAACCAATGATTTTTACTTTCGTTTTACTTTTTATCGATTTATTTTTTATCATAGGTACTTAATTAAATCAACAATTTGAAAATACTTTCACCGAAACACATTTATAATAAATTTTTATCAATATCTATTAATATTAAAATTTTCACCCTTAACAATAATTCGTAAATTTTAGCTTACCAATTGAAGCGGTTATTCACACTCTTTACCATTATCCTTATTAATTTTCACCATTATTATTTCCAAATTAATTATACACATTTTTCATATATTTAACATCTGCAGCTCTATTCTGAACTTATTTTGGTGAAATCCTTGGCTTAGTTAGTCCCAAGGTGACAGTTTTTATTTCGAAATAGTCCTAGAACTCAGTATCCCAATTGGAGATGACACTAGATGAAAGTCTCTCATAAAAGTGAATTTCCAGTCAATTAAATTCAAAACTTCGCACGTTGTATCCAACAGATTATTCCACTGCACACAGCATATGTTTTCGCAGAATTTCTCGGGATATTTTTATTCCCAGGTCAACGATTAGTGAAAATCGACGTTTCACATAATCTGAAAATATTTTTTCACGAAATCTCTGCCACGAAACTCCGGAAGTTCACATGATTCGACGACTGAAAAATATTCATATTGCAGTAAAGAAAACTAACACTGGTGGTCGACAACTCGTCGTTGAAAATCATTAATAGCAGGTAATCCACACTTCGAAGTCAGCGACTTTTTCAGATTCAATGAAAGTTCACTTCGTGGGAATCCACGGGATTTTCACGCGACACACGCAGCACAATATTTTTTTTTTCCAGTCAAGGTATCCATTCAGGTTGAAGGTTAGTCCTATATCTCACATTTGAAAGTCGAGGGATTTTTTTTTTTTCTGTCGGAATCGACTAACGGCGGCTTAAAATTACTGCCTGTATCCGAGGGGAGGTATTCCAGCCGACTTTATGTAATATCACGGGCGCGGGCCGACGAAGGAAGGCCTGAGTGGTATTTCTTTTTGAGGTAAAGATGGATGACTTGTCGCCCGGCCGTGCATCACATATGTTTAATTTTCTTTCCCGCTTTTCATCTCACCCTCGGACACATAAAACACCGCAACGTTAATTTAATTACATCTTTATTTTTAAGATACACAATACAACTTCTTAGGGCAACTTACAAATCCAAAAAGCGTACATGTACGTGATCCCAAACCTTATATAAACTTATCTCGTCATGTGATCATAGTAAGGTTTAATTGGTTAAAAGTTAGGAAAAGGCGTGACAAATGCGCTAAAGCGTTTAATTTTCTACCCACGCCACGCAAGTTTAGTTTTCGATTAACAGGTAGCCATTTAATTTTTTCTCTAGAGGTTATTAGAACTTAGAATCAAAAGCGAAATTAGTTTCGAACGCCGCAGGGAATTTAGAATAATGTTAGATTTTAAAATGGAATTTAACGCGAATGCCCAAAGGGAATTACCTGTTTCAAGGAATTAAAAAAGGGTTTGTAATTTGGAATAGTAAAGTGAGGAATTAATAGTTTTTAAATGTTAAGATTGTTGAATTAAGAAATTACTAGTTTTTAATATTATATATATATACATATATATATATATACATATATATATATATATATATATATATATATATATATATATAAATATATATATATATATATATATATATATATATATATATATATATATATATATATATATATATATATATATATATATATAGAGTGGTTGCCAAAATTGTGGACGCTTTTTGAAATTTGAATGTTTTTCAACTTTGAATTCTTATAAAAACTGTTACACTTCATGCAGTGCAATGATTCATACATCAAATGAAAGAAAATTTAATGCTGAATTCAACACAATAAACAGAGGTCAAATATTTGCATTACAAGGGAAGTTGTACATTGAAAACAACACTTAGGGTGAAAATCCCTGTGTACTTACGATATTATTGTCCTATCAGTATTTTGTTGGGTATCCCTTATTTTTCAAGACAGCAGTACAGCGGCATGGCATTGGGTCAACCAATGTTTGGAGCTCTTCCTTCTTTATTAGGGGGCGTCCATTAATTACGTGAGGCCTTTAGGGGGGGGAGTCGAACCGAATCTCACCCAGTCTCACGTGGGAGAGAGAGAGGGGGGGGGGGTCTCGGCAAATATCACGAAATTTTTTTTCCGCAAGAGAGAATGTAAAATTGTGAGAAAATTGGGTTATATTAAGTAAAACATGTTTCTACACTAAAATATGGCTAAATCCTACACAATAGTTCCAGGAGTCACTCTTGAGACCACACATGAGTCCCCGTGGACTGAATTAGAATGAATATTCTTTTACGAATTTTAGTAGTTCCTATTTAAGTATTTTATTGTTCGATTTTCTCACTGTGATTCTAGACTACGTTCTTAGAAGTCTTTAATACTAGTCTTAAATAAAAATAATTAAGCAAATTATGTTTTTTTAAATAAATCCAACGCAATCGAGCACAAATTAACGTATTTACACTAAAAATACGCATTTTGAAAAATCTTACGTGAAATTAGGGGGGGGGGAGGGGACGAGCCAAATCTCACGAATCTCACCAGGAGGGGGGAGGGGGTCAAAAATCGCCAAATTCGCCTCACGTAATTAATGGACGCCCTCTTATGTGGTGCCATGAGACAATTATAATCTCATTTAATTCTCTTTTATAGGATGGACGCCTCACATGTGCTAGTTTTTTGCAAGAGGAACCACAAATGTTCAATGGGATTCAGGTCTGGCCTGTTTCCTGGCCATACCAGCACCTGTGTGTCATTCATTCTCCGTGAACCATTGTTGGTATATACATGCAGTGTGGCAGGGAGCAGAATCCTGCTGGTAAAAAAAAAATGGGGCATTATCTGGAAAAAGATCCTTGATAGAAGTTTTGGTTGTAGGATGTTGTCACTGCATTTTCTGCTGTTCAGTGTGCCATCTATGATATGAAGGTGGCCTACAGCATTTGCTGACATACGTATATGTCTATATCATAACACTTGTAGGATTCTTTGTTGTTGCTTGAATGCAATCTGGATGTACCTCTTACCCGATGCGACGTCTCACACATTTTCTCCCATCATTACCAAATATTGATATCTGTTGAATAACCCTCAACCTCCTCATTGGCTCGCCGGTAGATGGCGCTGTGTCAAGACTGTTTTGTTACTTTTTATTGCGTAGTTAGTGTGTAGTTAGAAATCGAAAGTGTGAACCACCATGTAATGTTAGGTTGAAAGATACCTATTCATGTTATGTTATGCCAGGTTGAAAGATACCTACTCATGTTCTGCTTGGGTTGAAAGATACCCCACCTGGATTACATTATTTCATGTGGATATTGAAGCTTAAAAGACAAATTGAGTGCTTAAATGACTGAATATCTACGCGATATTCACAGCATTCGAAACCCCCCTCACCCACATCTTTTTTTAATATGAGTTTCGTCACTCCATATCGCTTGTTTCCACCGACACTCTGTCCATGTAATGTGTTCTTTTGCCCACTGTATTCGTTTCTGCCGCCGCTTCATATTCATTGATGACTTTTTTCGGGGAATCCTACCTTTTATGCCAACCTCCGTTAGTCTTTCTTCTCCGTACCGTTCTTGCACTGACAAAAACACCAGTTGTACTCAGTTCACTGCTAATGGCCGCAGATGGCATCCATCTGTCCCAGAGGCAAATTCATTTTATTCTCTTATTATCAACAGCTGTTTTGCACCTTTTCCTTCTTTGTTTTGCATAAATTGTGTTTCCTGATAGCATAAACAAAACTTTCGTACTCCCGATGTTGTCACATACCCAACAACGTCTCTCGCAATTGCTGCATACGAAAGACCATTTTCACTAACACGACAATCCTGGATCTCTTCCTGGGTGACCAGTCACCATTTTTCCTGAACGACATTGTTTTATTTATTTTCTACACCGTCAATAGCACTAAACAATACGCACAAACATCCAACAGTAATTGCGATTCAGCAACCAACTTTATTTTACAAAAAGAAACAGCCAATCTGACATGTCCCATCTTCGAACATGACCTTGCACCGGCTCATAAACGACAGCTGATGATTGGTCCTCAGAGCGACGATTCCGATAGTCTGGTAGTAGTTGATACTACAATCCGCATCTTGAATCTCATGCATCTGTGCTTCTTTCTATGATTGAAAGTAGTATAACTTCCCTTATAATGTAAATATTTGACCCCTGTTTATTGTGTCGTAATCAGCATTAAATTTCCTTTTGTTTGAAATATAAATCATTTCAGCGTGGAAAGTGTAACAGTTTTTGTAATCAAAGCTGAAAAACATTCAAATTTCAAAAAGTGTCCACAGTTTTGGACACTACTGTATATATATATATATAACTATTTGACCGTGCCGTATCGACACATCCAGGGAAAGAACTCTAGGACCCAAAGTCATTTTTTCACTTTGATTTTTTTACAAACAATACAATGTGTCATTCTAAATTAACAATTCGTCAGAAGCGGAGGATTTAATCATTAAAATGGTACCTCATTTATCGATTTTGGTTAAGTATGAAGGGAGAAAAAGGGATCGTCAGAAAAAATCACCTAGAAATAATATATACTAGGTGGTTTGTGCGATCCTATCTCATGCGATTAAAATACTATAAATTTTATAGCGAGGCTGGTAGTTTGTAGTAGAATGAAAGAAGAACCGGTTCATTCATAGCAATTGTTCATTTGTCAAATAACAATGGTACCTAAGGATAATATAAAACCAATTACAAAACGCCTTTGGCCACCATATTGGAGGTGAAGCATAAGACAAAACAGGGGAATTTGAGATATGTACAAGTCAAAACACCTTTGTAGGCAATATTAAAAGTTAAATATGATACAAACTCGTAGAAAATGTGATATTTACATTACAAAACCTTTTTGTGCACTCTATTTGACTGTGCCATTTCGACGCATCCAGGAAAAGAACTTTAGCGCCCAAAGTCAATTTTTCATTTCGATATTTAAACAAAAAATACAGTGTGCCATTCAAAATTAATAATTCGTCGGAAGCGGAGGACTTAGGGCCTGTTCACATAGGAGTCCGTTGCGTTGCGTTAAGGAAAAGCTGACGTTGAGACGAAAATAAACCAATCATAGGCGTAAAAAATTTCATTGCTAATCGTTTGGAGGCATATGATTGGTTTATTTTCGTCTCAACGTCATCTTTTCCTTAACGCAACGCAACGGACTCCTATGTGAACAGGCCCTAAATCTTTAAAAATGATATACCTCATTTATCGATTTTGGTTAAGTATGAAGGGAGAAAAAGGGATCGTCAGAAAGAATCACATTCTAGAAATAATATATATGGTTTTTCCATGCAAAAAGAATAATGTACACCTACTAGGATGTTGCTAATAAAGAAACTCATTAATGAAATCACAGAAGGATAATAAAAGCAAACGATTTTGAAATTTAAAAGTTCAGTGCGATTGATAATGGTAAAATAAAAAAAAGCTAGCGCGAGTGCCATCTAGAGGTGGAAAAATTGTTTATAATGTTTATACTTCAATTTTTAAACAAACAATAAGATGTGTAATTCTAAATTAACAATTCGCATGAATCGTAAATCTTAATCTTTAAAATGGTACCCCATTTATCGATTTTGGTTAAGTATGAAGGGATAAACAAGGATAAAAGAAAAAAACACCTTTAAGAAATAATATATAGTATAGATATGCCGGAGGTCGGTTTTTATGCTTAACTTATCCCCATTTCCTGATTAAATGATTATCTTAACTCACAAAAAACTAATACTTGGATTTGCCAAGTCAAAAAACATTATAAAAAATTTTAAAAATTCATTTATTTTTGTGTAACCTATCCCTAAACCTTCAAGTTTCTTACTTAGCATTGTGTAATTAGTTTCTAAATGGCTAAGTGACTGCTTTCGTGGGAGTAACTCCGAAATTTAGTTCTGGAGTCCCGAAAACTAGATAATTTTTCTTTCCTTTATTTCTTTCATCTCTCCTATTTTTACTTCTTCGCTTTAGTTTCGCCTTAATCATTTGTTACTTGCTTAATCTGTTAGAGTAACCTGCGTTAGAAGGCTTGACCCAGGGATCGCAGGTGCTTCCAATTTTCCTATTGGCCGGAGGTCAACAATACCACAGGAGAGACTTTACAGCCTCGAAATGCTTTCTATAGAGCATAAAGAAATGAAGAAATTAAAATTTGACCGCATCATATATGATTTCGTTCATAAAAAATCTAGAAAAGTTTGTTTGTAAACATTTTTGTTCTTCTGTAAGTAAAATCTTTGTAGTCTATCTCTTTTTTTTAAGTTTTTGTTTTCTTTGAAATATATTATTAAAGAAAGAAATGTGATCTCCTTCAAATTTTTGTCATTTATGCTTCATATCAAACTTTTTGTATTTAATGTATATCAGTATTTTAAAGAGCCATGCCAAAAATTCTGCAAATGGGCCCCACAATGCATCTCAGCATGTGATGATAAAGCATAATCGTTCGACTCTTTGTGTAGAATCTGAAAAGGAACAGAATCAATTTTGTTAAAAAAAAAAAATCCTAATTGTTTACAGAATTATATAAATGGATGTGTGCTGAACAGGTTATTATGTGATTAGATTTTAAAAAGCTATGCGTTCCTTTTACGAATGAAGAGGTTTTGTTATACGAAAAACACAAATGAATAACGGAATATGAGTAACGATATATATTTCTCGTTTGCAAAGGAAGAGGAAAGGGGGGGGGGGGGGGGTGTCGTAGAATGGATAAAGTTTCGAGAGAAAAAGGAATTGTCGATACCGGGAAGATAAATTGCATCTCGGAGGTTTCAAGATCTTTTAAAATTTATCATTAGGCTTAAGGATATAGTAAAAAATATAAGCATCTCCCGCCAAAAAATATTTTTGGAGAAAATTCATTCTTTGCAGCATAAATGAAATATGGTTTCCTCCGACTTCGTGCAGTTACAGTTATGGTTTAGAAACCGATGTTCGTGATATAAACTGGAATATATGGATATATACCATATTTTACTACAGAAGCTATCATATTAACTTTGTCACATGACTTGGGAGTGCTGCCAAATGATATGATATTAATATTGCTAGCAATTTTCCTTTTTTATGAATTTTTAACAAAAGTAATATGCTGGCTGTAAACAGTATTTTAAATCAGAATGACAAAGTACTGTGCAAAAACATTTTTGTGTTTGCCTTTAAAAATTGCTTTTGCGATTTTTATCTTTATTTTTGTAAGCGAAGAAGCAAGATTTGCGTAAAATCATATTTTATACCGAAGATTTAGAAAAATGTTAACTTCTAAATCTTTCATAAATTATAATTCAAACTATTTTTCGTGATATCAAATTAAGAGAATTTTCTTTTTCTTTAATGAGTAATTATTTTATTATTTGCTCTTCACAGTTATAATTATTCTTTATAAATTGACATTCCTCTAAGTAACCTCTCTGCATGAAAATTATTCATTCCACCTCGATAAATTTTTTGAACAAACTTTTTTTTTGAGTTTTAATGACGAAATTTTATTTTCCTACGAAATTTTATGAAATGAATATTTCATTGATGTAATATAAAAGTACAAACATAATAAACCGATTTTTCTTAAAACAATATCATAAAATGATAACCAGGCACCTCAGTTTTTTCAAAAGATTAAGAGAACGGTGGACGTTAAAATCTATTTTTTTTTATTTACCATGTTTTTATTAACTCGCTTTCTTGTTTGACCAGTACAAATCTTGCGATCGAATTTTAACTAACTTTCCGACTAGCTAGACATTTGAAACTTTTAGAATAGCCCAGAATACGATGACAATGCATTCTTTTAATACTTTTAGCCATCTTTAAGGAGAATTGAATTCATTTTCAGTTAATTTTGTTGTTTGAAAATTTCTTATAATTGCTCTCTTTATTACGCATTTGATCATTTTCTTTCAAGTTAATGGGATAATTCATCAAAAAAAATTTTAAAAAGTATTTATTAATACATAGAATTGTCAAATTTATATGATTCAACAGAAAATTTAAAACCGTGGTACTTTATAAAAGTTCTTTTTATCTTGTAATTATTATTTTTTATGATAGAGATATGAAATTTTGTACATAAATACAATTCACCATAAGTATATAGAACCCTTTAAAAGAAATTTACAAAATTATTATAATTTTAAGATTTTTCAAAAAATTTAAAATTTTTAAACAAATTTTAAAATTTTCCTTGCGGCTTAATTTTTGAGAAATTTCCTCGATTTTGCATGTTAATAACTTAAGACTGTATTACAAACAAATCTGGGTATCAATTATTTAATCCCTTAAATAGTCAATTTTTGAAAAATTTTATTCTGAATTCCATTCCGATTTTCATTAAAACGTTATGATATTATAATATATATTTAATATATATATTCATTATAATATTATTTTAATACCTTGAATAGTTTTTGCGAAAAGTTTTTCTATATTCTATTCTGATTTTCATCAAAATTTTGCCTTTTAATAAGTTAAGTTAAATTTAATTACCTTAATGAAGTTGAAATGTAAAATGCATGCCCAGTTTATTTGTAAACAGTATCAGGATTCTTCCTCATCAATTTCATGAATTTTGAACAAAAATGAAGTCGCAAGGAGCATTTCAAAAATCTAAAAACCTTGAAAAATCTGTTTTGAGAAAAACAGATTTAAAATTTATTAGGTTAATTCCCAATACACGGTGCCCCTTGTATTCCACTGCATTGGAACCGCCATCTTGGTTACGTCCCGTCGTCAATTTGGCGATGGGAGAAGTAACCAAGATGCCGGTTCAATCGCATAGGGAATCATTTATATTATTTCATGTTAAAATTAAAAAAAAAAACACTTACCGGTTATTCACTTTCGGTTTAGCTTCTTTTATGTTTTGTTGATTTTCGGTGTTTTTGGATACCCCAAATTCGTCTGTAATCCAAGAACACGGCGTTTTTTTACCCATAAATAAGTTAATTTTAAAACCGTAATTAAATCCAATTTACTCGCTTCGAACCGGGAACCACATTTAATGGATCTTTTAATGCAATGTTCAGATCTTCCCTCTCAGTTTTTGTTGTTAGTTAGTTAGTTAGTTAGTTAGTTAGTTAGTTGGTTAGTTAGTTAGTTAGTTAGTTAGTTGGTTGGTTGGTTGGTTGGTTGGTTGGTCAAATAAAGGTCCATGGTCCCTGTAACGGTTTTAACATGGTCCCTGTAACGGGTAACATCAGCACATATAAAGTAATTATAAAAAGATTGATTTGGCATAGAGAGCCATATTTGACAGCTAAACCCTGTTGGCCTATGTGTTCTCGTCTGCCGTTCAACTCCAACTCCGAACAAAAAAACGCTCCCCTCGAAAGTAGGGTTGCCACACGCCAACCTTGACACTGGTTTCCAGATCTGGTGCGTCCCCTTAAAATTGATTATCTTCTTCTTCGAGAGACAAACACAGAGAGTAACTGAAATTGAAGGGTGCAGTAGCAGATAAAGCATTTGGAGGCTCCCAAGCACCATCTAGATTTGAGGCCCCTTATATTCTGTATACAACTGACCCTCGATTTGCCCGGTACTCAGTTTTCACGGTTTCTAAATTTTATAAATAAAAAAAAATATTGATGTATTATTTGATTATTTGAGTGTTTTACATTGAATGCTCTCATTAATTATCTGCACAGACGTCACGAGTGCATTGCGTCGCGTTGCGTTGCGTTTAGCATTGGCGTCATTAAAGTAGATTTTGTTTCATTTCCATACTGCCATTCCCATTTCAGCTCTATGCGAGGTACGACGTTAATTTTTGAAATTCATATGGAAATAAATAATTTATCACTGTATATTACTTAAATTTTTCCCTTCGGAAAAAACTGTGCATTTTTATACTGTTATTATAAACATAACTACGGCTTGCACCTATCCCCTTGTTTAATATGAATGCTGTCAGGGGCGGCTCCAGTCCAGAGTCTTTTTTTTTTTTTTGGGGGGGGGGGGAACGTCGGCTCTTAGGGTTTTATATATACAGTGGAACCCCGTTTTTACATTTTTCATGGGACCAACGGTAAAAAATGCACGAAACGGGAAAACGTAAAATCGGGGTTAAAACATAATCTAAGCATAGTATAGGCAATTTTCACGGACCAGCAGAAAATGACGTATGAAGCGGGATAACGTACGAAACGGACAACGTAAAGTCGGGGTTCTACTGCATATATATATATATATATATACACTCATGGACAAAAAAATTAGCCCACCAAGAAGCAATTGCGGGATCGTAACGAAACTTGCAATGAAGGTACATATCGGGGAGATATGCAAATGATTAGAAATGCAGCGTGATTGCGCATTACGTATAGCCGGTAGAGGGCGTTGAACATCGTACTCTGTGGAGTATAAAACAGGTAACCAAAGCTTGTTTGAGTGTGCTGAATCATTTACAAAGGAAGAGCTGAGATAGACATGCCATTACGCCGTGTTCGAAGACAATATAAGCAGTTGTCGCAGTTTGAGAGGGAGAGAATCGTCGGGATGATGGATGCTGGGTGGTCAGCTAGGCGAGTAGCTCGTCAATTAGGCCGCTCTGATTGTGTTGTGAGGAGGTGTTGGGACCAGTGGACCCCAGAGATGTCATGTACACGAAGACCAGGCTCAGGACGCCCTCGACAGACCAGTCGTCGAGAAGACCGCCACATCGTAAGAAATGCATGCGTACAGCCAACTGCTTCATCGGCCGCCATCCAGGCACAGGTAGCACCTTCACTAGGGGCCTCTGTGTCTTCTCGAACCATACGAAGGCGCCTGGCTGAAGGACAGTTGGTATCGCGGCGCCCATTACGTGTACTGCCCTTGACGCCTACCCATCGACCCCTCCGTTTGGAGTTTTGCCGCGAACGAGGAAACTGGACTGCAGCGGAATGGAACCAGGTCGTCTTTAGCGACGAATCCAGATTCAATCTCGGCAGTGATGACAATCGTGTTCGTGTGTGGAGAGCCCGTGGTGAACGCTTCAATCCTGCCTTTGCTGTACAGCGACACATCGCTCCCACAGCTGGTGTGATGGTATGGGGTGCCATTGCCTACAATACACGGTCACCCAATAGTATTGTTCCGTGGCACCATGCCACGGAACAATACTATTGGGTGAACATACAGCCCAGCGGTATGTTCATGAAATCCTGCAACCACATGTGTTGCCACTCATGCAACGGCTCCCAGGAGCCATTTTTCAACAATGCTCGGCCTCATACGGCAAGGGTGTCACAAGACTGTCTCCGCACTGTTACTACCCTTCCTTGGCCTGCCCGAGCCCCAGATTTGTCTCCAATCGAGCATATCTGGGATCATTTGGGACGACGAGTTTGAACGAACTAGAGGCAAGGTTACAGCAAATATGGAACGAAATGTCTCAAGACATCATACAGAACTTGTATGACTCAATGTCCGATCGTATCGCATCGTGCATTCGCGCTAGAGGGGTCCAACGGAGTATTAACTCCTCCGTTCTTTTGCCTTTTTCTCTGAAATAAATTATCCTTTTTCTTTGATTTTCTTATCATTTACTTATATCAAAGTAGTCATTACGTATGTAAAATTTCGTTTCATTTTGACGACTCCTTCTTGGTGCGTTAATTTTTTTGCCCATGAGTGTATATATATATATATATATATATATATATATATATATATATATATATACAGTGGAATCTCGATCGATCGTTTCCGGAATCATCGTTTTTCCGTATGTGTCGTTCATTTTATCCAGTCCCAACTATTATATTGCTTTGTTATGTTTCCGCATGTATCGTTTTCCCGCATTTATCGTTCATTTCAGTCGGTCCCTTGAAAAACGATAGATCGAGATTCCACTGTATATATATATATATATAAGAAATAAACATCGTCTCATTTTAAATTTAAACTCCTTTAGTATTAGGTTTACGATTATATAATTTTAGGCTATGAAAAAAAAAAAATACGCCGGCTTTTTTTTTTTTTTGGGGGGGGGGAGGGCAATTGCCTCTACTGCCCCCCCCCTTGGAGCCGCCATTGAATGCTGTCTTGTTTTACACGGTTTCGATTTATACGATTTGTCGTGCAACGCATCTACCGTGTAAATCGAGGGATAGGTGTACTATTAATAAATATTATTTATTTCGTAAAATATTTTCTCACGGCGAAAAGGAAATTTTGTTGATCAGTTTCTGAGTAGTTCGACGAATGGTAGATACTCCATATGAAGATGGTATCTTTGCTTGAGGTTCTAAGAATGTATCTCTTTCGGAATGTAAGCTACTCACTTCCGAAGGTCCCTGACAATTTGGAGACCTCAAGCGCACTGTGACGTCCCCGTGGTCGAAATCTTTACACACAGAGCTTGTATTAAAAAAATTCCTATGTATATTTTTACATATATTCAAGCAGAGAGACTATGCTCGTCTGCATATGAGGGATATTCTCAAAACAAACACACACACACACAAAAATCACTAGTGTTCGGATCTCGCCGGTCAGCAATCTGGGACCGTCCCGTCCCAATATTTTCACGGAAACGTTTGCAGACGCTCTCGGACAATGACTCAGTCCCTAATCGAGGGATCTCTGCTCCCAAAACTCTGACACTGCGAGTACACATTCGCAGAAACAGAGAGCGAAGTGTAGGGGAAAGCAGTGATTTATTGGTCCCGTCACCGAGAGGAGGTTTTATGGCGTCCCTCGTGCCTTTGATGATTTGTACTCAGACAGCCCCGGAGAGTGGTTTGAAGACGACTGATGAAAGCGACGAAATACTTCCCCCACGTTGGGGGGGAGGGAATAATCGACACCAAAATGTGTCAAGAGGCGACGGGGGAAGCTGATTCACTTGTGTGTAGATGAGCCTTGAGAGGTTCGCGGGCCCCTTGGCTTCACCTTGCCTCCGCGCAGCACACTCACGGCACTGCTGTAGACGGGACTCTGCGAAGCTCAACACCAACTCTCGGGGTTCTCGGGAGGAGTGTTTTCCTCCTCACAGCACACTGTCGGCACTGCACCTCTTCGGGACTGACCGAGGCTCAACACAATCTCTGGGGCAGTTTTTAGGTACCCCTACTTATATCTCCGTCTGGCGGGAGAAATTTCCCGCGCTTTTTAAGCTGCGGCTCACCGGCGCTGGTCAATTTCCGCTCCCTCGCTCAGTGAACGGTCAACGGATGTGCATTCCTTTTCAGTCCCCATGGGGGCCAGCGTCACTAGATTTTCGTTTCGTCAGCGGTGTCTCGTAGAAAAAAGAAGCGAGGCGACTGTTGGTAATTAAAAAGCCCCCCCCCCTCTTGACTTCTCGGGATCACGTCTTTCCTGAAGGAGAGAGCTTTAGCGTTTGGGTGGTCTCTTTTCCCAGGAAAAAGCCACGATGTTACAGCACACTTCTTGCGCCTGTGCGATGATCCACCACTGGTAGGGTGTGTAATTCAAAAGTAGAAAACATTTCGAAAGTAAGATAGAGAAAGTACAAAGATATATAGCTACTATATATATGTTTATTATACCGGGTGGGCAAAAAGTTCGTAAAAACTTTAAAAATTCATAAAAACTGGAAAAATAACCAAAATATAAAAACGTTTGCAGGGTTAGCATCGCTAGGTCACGGGATTTTTTTTAAGACAGGAAACCCCCCCCCAAAAAACAGCCGACAGGTGGCGCTGACGTACACAAGTCAAAAAAAGATACGCAAATAACGAAAAGAATGCTTCTAAATCGTTTATTACAGCAGTAGGTGTTCCACATGAACCCCAACACAGGGGATAATACATTGCAGGCGAGTCACAAATTCCAGCAACGGCAAAGTGCAGCAAGTCCGAATATATACCTGACACCTCTCGGCGGATCGCATCTTTGAGTTCCAAAAGATTGGATGGACCAGATAGATACATCCGGGATGATACACCCTTTGACTTGTGTACGTCAGCGCCACCTGTCGGATGTTTTTTGAGTTAGTTTGCAAAAAAGTTTGCAGGGCTAGCGATGCTAACCCTGCAAACGTTTTTTTCTTTTGGTTATTTCTCCAGTTTTTATGAATTTTTAAAGTTTTTACGGACTTTTGGCCCACCTGGTATAACGATATATTTAAGGATATATACAAGGACTTTAGCTATTGAGCTGTAGGTATTGGAAGTAACAAGGAGAAGGCCATAATTTTATTATTGTCATCGATTCTCTTACTTCTAAAATGCTGAATTCAGAGTTATTTAAAACCATAAAATCTTCCCCATACGGTTGTTATTTATTTTATTTTCAAAGCTTGAAAAGTTTTCAATTTCCAAGATCGCAGATGCTTTGGTTACATCCAACTCTGCTCTTCTCTAATGTAGAACAAATTGTTTCATGCGAGACGAAGATAGTTTTAGGTACGTTTTGAATTCTGAGATAAAAAGCAAATTTTAAGCAGAATTCGGATATGATTGTGTTAGTATAAGGTACACATCGCAGAACACTACATAATCAAACCACATTACTGTTTGACGACTGTGGTCGATTTTGCACTTGAGCCGAGATTTTAAACGACTGTGCTTTTGAGACAGGACTTAGTATTGCTTTACCACAGATCTAGTTAGATCACCCTGGTAGTTAAAATATACATAATTACGTCACTTTACGAGTAAATTAACTATACATATACTATCAATTTATAGTAAACTGTATTTACGTCGGAGCAGTAATATAAATAATTTTATATATAGGCCACCTGCCTGTAAAATTATTTGAATTACAAAGAACTAAAAACTATTTATACTACAAATTTATATTTAAATGTTTTCATTATCCTAAATCAGACAAAAAAGGATACATATTAGTGATAAAAAAATAACAGCATCAAAAAACACCCGCTTACAAAAGCGTTTTTACTTTACTAATAAAATCTTTATGCGAGACCTTCTTTTCTTTTTACTACCCACAGCAGTTTTAGTGAAAGGAAAGTCCTTAATTATGAGCGACTAAAAATGTAAATTCTAAACTTACTCGTAGTTTAATGCTCACCCACCTTAAGTTATGACTATCAATTTAGAATAAGATGTTAACTTATTTTTTAAATGTAGAATATGCAGTCTTTTTTTAATCAGTTAATCATTTTTGTGGTATTATTTAACTATAACTAAATTTATATGGATACACGTTTTAATATCTGATGTATTTTAATTCACTAAGCTTTGAAATATTTACGCTAAAACTTCCAGCCCAGCCATTTTGATTTTATATATATATATATATATATATATATATATATATGTCGGACTTAAGCGGGAACGAAATAATTATTCTAAATTTAAAGGGGGCTTAGTAATTAATTTATTGTCGTGGCGTAATTCGCCACTATTCTCATATCTTGGTTCGAAATACATCGAGAGATATCGGGGAAATTCCCTTTGGATTGATTGACATCTGTAGCCCCACCCATGGTTCATCGCCGGTGTATGCGTCACAGAGATCATGTGAGCATGCGCGGTGGCTTTGGATGGAGAAAAACAATAGCGTCTTCTTCAGACGGCGGGATTTAATTCATTGCTAGTGGACGCGTGTCAGCTGGGTCCCTAATTTGAGAATGGCGAGAGCTTAATTATGCGCTACTTGGATCAGTGGTTGCTGGAAGGTGAAATAAACTACTTTAATGGAGTTGGAACTATGTTTGTTTATTGGATTTAGGCTACTTACCACTCGCCACCAGTATTACATGATGACTTCGAATTAATCTTAATCACACGCCTGTCATATATATATATATATATATATATATATATATATATACATATATGTAATATATATATATATATATATATATATATATATATATATATATATATATATATACATACATATATATATATATATACATACATATATATATATATATATATATATATATATATATATATATATATATATATATATATATATATATATACACACACACAGTCCAGTCATATTAATGTGACCACCGCCTACTTTTGACGTCAACGTTAAATCACCAATCGCAGAAGGCACATGTCATCAGCAAATTTGGTGGATATATAAAGTGTGTTGTAGGCATTCGGAAAACATTTCAGTTCTTGCAGTCATGCAGAAACGGAGCGATTTATCCGACGTCCAAAAGGGCATGATCATTGGCTTTCGGGCCAAGGGTGGAAGCATTTCCGAAACGGCTAATTTTGTAAACTGTTCGTGGGCCGTCGTGGTAAAAGTATACCGTAAAAGTAAAAATGGCACTATCCAAAATCAGCTACGAGGCAACTGTGGTGCACTACGGGCCATAGATGGCAGAAGTGAACGACGGCTGCGGACATGCGTTTGGGCGAATAGACGTGCAACCGTTGAACAACTGACCGTCCAGATGAACCAAGGGCCTACCAACAGTGTCTCCACAACGACGGTTCAGCGAACGTTGCTGCGCATGGGCCTTCGCAGCAGACGCCTGATTAATGCACCTATGCTGACTGCTGTTCATCGGCGACGAAGGCTGGAATTTGTACGCCAGTACCGCAACTGGACTTCCACTGAGTGGAGACAGGTGGCTTTTTCCGATGAAACACGTTTTATGCTCCATCGGACAGATGCACGTTGGCGTATACGGCGTGACACGTCTGAAAGCAAACATCCTGCAACAATTGCCGGAAGGGTCCAAGCTGGAGGAGGGAGCATTATGGTCTGGGGAATGTTTTCGTGGCATTCTCTGGGTTCATTCATCATTGTGGAAGGCACGATGGATCAACACAAGTATGCATCTGTCCTTGCGGACCATGTTCACCCTACATGCGAATTGTTTTTCCTCAGGATGATGGCATCTACCAGCAGGACAATGCGACGTGTCATAAAGCTCGCAGTGCGTGGTTCGAAGAGCACCAGGATGAGTTTACCGTACTCCCTTGGCCAGCAAATTTCCCAGATTTGAACCCACTCGAGAATCTGTGGGACCACCTCGATCGGGTTGTTCGCACCATGGATCCTCACCTGCGTAACCTAGCGCACTGGAGTCGGCATGGCTCAACATCCCAGTGAACACCTTCAGGAACCTAATTGACTCTCTTCCTGCACGTCTCGCAGCGGTCCGCTCTGCGAAAGGTGGTTATTCTGGATTTTGAAAAATGGTCACATTAATGTGACTGGACTGTATATATATATATATATATATATATATATATATATATATATATATATATATATATATATATATATATATATATATATCTTTCTATCGATATATATATATATATATATATATATATAAAGCGGTCTGGGTCGCTTTTGCACACTGTCGGAATGATGCCATCAAGCATTTAGCGTGCGTGAAAGAAGTCGCCCAAAACGCGCCATACCGGGGGAATCGTACGTCAGTGGGTAGAACTTATGGATATATTTTAACTGTGATCAGTCATAATGTTAATTACTTCTTGAAACTTCCAAAACGCACACGGTGGGCCCAGCATTGCAACAAGGCCCAACTATAAGAATTATAATTACAAGATAAAAAGAACTTTTTATATAATATGTTTTTAAATTTTCTGTTGAATCATATAAACTTGACAATTCTATGCATTAATAAATACTTAAAAAAATTTTTTTTTGATGAATTATCCCATCAACTTGGAAGAAAATGAAGTTAATTGGAAGTTAACTTTCCGTTCCCGTCCCGGCCGATAGATGGCTGCACCATTCTACAAAACAAAATTAACTGGAAATGATTTAAATTCTGCTTAAAGATGGCTAAAAGCATCAAAAGAATGCACTGTCATCGTGTTCTGAGCTATTCTAAAAGTTTCAAATGTCTAGCTAGTCGGGAAGTTAGTTAAAAATCGATTGCAAGATTTGTACCGGACAAACACACACACACACACACAAACAAACAAACAAGAAAGCGAGTTAATAAGAACATAGTAAAAATATAAAAAAAAATTCCAAAAGTTGTGACTTTACGCATTTTAATCTGTTACGTCATATTTGTATACGCCATATTGTATTATGCTGTGCAATAAGGTTGAAGGATTATCACCTTAACCTGAAAGGCATGTTATCTTGGACGCAGATAATTCGTAAGGAAATGCCATTAGAGAATTATTTCTAAGGTGTTTTATTTAGGATTAAACTCGAGGTTGGAAGACCCGGGTTTGATTCTCATCTCTTGTAAGTTGATTGCCATTGAGCTTGCAGCCGCTTGAATAAACTATAATGCACCGATAAAACATCGTAAAGATTCCTGATGGAAAATATCACCAAAAGAAAATTTTAGTAAATAAAATATAGAAGGTCATCATCTTGCATTATTGGCCTCAAAAAGGAAGGAGATGCAATAGAGAGGCATTATAAAATGCGAGTGCCTCACATCGTCGGAATAGTCCAGCAAGGTGAACTCCGTTCTCGGGTGTAAGAGATCCGTCTTCAGTTCACAGTCCTGAGAGACGATTATTATAGAGTCATAAAAATATCATGGTTTCAAGATTGAAATTTTAATAGACCTTTCCAGAAAGTTCTGCTTTGCTTCATATACGAGTACATGATTAAATTGTAAGATAACCCTAAAATATCTCTGAAATCATCTGAGAATTCCTTTTTAATTAGAAGTTTTTTTGGAATATTTTCCTAAATGTAGGATTTCATTCATCTTGATCTGTCTGCAGAGTTATTATTACTTGTCACTTGGCTGAAGAAGTTGATTCAGCCACATTCAACGACAACTAAGCACGCTCGTATAGAAAAAGAGTGACAATTTAATATAAAACTCTCAGCGTTAAAAATTAACTGTCTGTTTCATTAAAAGTTAATTTTTCTTTACAAAATGCAAAAGTCAAATGCGACAGTAAAGACTGGGAGACGGGTTCACACATGCGTGATATCCATCAAAACGCAAAACGTTAAAATAGTGATTCACTGAATCTCGAAGTATAAACTTCTTTAAAACTCTCCTTGATCTTCTTCCAGACTCCTTCGAATAACAGATTCTGATAAAAGTAAATTAATTTTCTATCCAGATTAAAATTTTTCTACCATTTTAAATACACATAGGTATAAACAATGACTTAAGATATTAGTTTCTTTTTTCACATCAAACTTATCTTCAATTCGCTTTATTTAAAACCCCGTTGTTAGCTGTTTCATCTCTTCAAAGTACTTCAAATATAAATAATCTGGTATATATATTAAAATAACAGTAATAAAAGAATACATTTTCACTCGAAACATGAAATTTACGGAACATCTGTTGTAGAAAATAAATTGTATTTTGGAAGAGTTTTATTTTTGAAAGTAGCATCAGCTAAGCTTTTTTCGTCGCTGCTTAATAAAAAGTTCCATTTGACTTTAATTATACGGGTTTCAACATTTCAGAAATTCTGTGCCACTCGCTGTCTTGTAAAAGAACTGACAGTTTCAGATTTCAAATTATTCCCGAGACTAGACAGTCGATTTTGGTCGCAATTTGTTTGATGTTTTTGAAAGCTTCTAAAAGCATCAAAAGTTTTTACTTTGTAACTCATAAAAATAATCTTTCAATTCTTGTTCAGATGTTGGGCTTTTTAATCTAATTTTATCTCTTACTATATGTTTTGATTCCGCAGCCATCTCGTATAGTATGAAACATTCGTATTAGGAAATTATTTTTGGGTAATTTTCTCAGAATTTTCTAAAATGTTCGTATTTATTATTTATGCTACAGCTGATTCAAGATTTGAAACTAATAATCATTTTGCGAGGTAATTTGTCAGAGTGGAAGAATTTTATTTTATTTTATTTAAATTTATTTAAATTAAATGAAAAGTTATTAAAATTTATTTTAAATTAAATTAAATTAAAATTAAAATTGAATCAAATTAAATTTTTATTTTAATTTATTTTAAATTATTAAAATTAATTTTTTAAAAATTTTATTTATTTTTTTACTTTTTTACATTATTGGTTGATTTGCCATCTTGCAAAATTACTGCAACTTTTCTTCGGCTACGTAACCGATCAAGCCTTTTTTTTTTCTCAGGAAATAAAGTACTTTTGCATAAATATAAAATAGTAGAAGTAAAGTAGAAGAAGAATTAAGTCGTCGCTCAGCAAACAAATGAGTAACAATACAATTTCAAGGAATCCATTTTGCATGTAAATAATGAAAATGCTCTTTGATGCACGATTAAAAAAAGAGCTGTACAGTGGAACCTCGCTTAACGAGCACCTCGCATAACGAGTATTTCGCATAACGAGCAAAATAAATCGTACAAAAAATGGCTCGCTTAACGAGCAACATTTCGCATAACGAGTGACGTGGAAGGAAGTCCCCTCCTCACTTCACTCAGATCTTCACGTCACCAGGATCACCGACGGCCGAAAAATAAGTATTTAAGGATAGTCATGGATGGTTCGGGAAGCAAATATCATGGAACTGGAGGATAACAATGATATTGAGGAGCTTGTGGAAGAGCACAACCAAGAGCTGACCACCGAAGAGCAAATAGAATTGTCTTTCACAGCAAGCAGTTGTAGAGGAGAGTTTGTCAGTGGAGAAGGACGAAGAAGCAGCAAAGAAACAATCTTCTGGCGCAATAAAAGAAAGGATGAAAGCATGGGAAACTGCTGCATCGTAAGTTACAAAGCATCACCCCGATAAGACGGTGGCTATGCGCGCTATAAATTTATTCAATGACAATGCGGTGACACATTTTCAGCAAATTTTGAAGCGCCGAGAAAAACAAATGTCGCTAGATAGCTTTCTAGTCAAACAATTAGATATGTGTCATAAATTGGTAAATAATAAACTACATATGGATGATTTTGCTCCTTAAGAGTTTATGTATAAGTAATTTTCTTTAAATAATAAACGTTACATCTAAAAAATTTTGAGTATTTTTTGGCATGGAACGCATTATCGTATTTTACATTAATTTATATGGGAAAAATTGTTTCGCTTAACGAGTGTTTCGAATTACGAGTAAGACTCTAGAACGAATTATGCTCGTTATGCGAGGTTCCACTGTATTTCTTTTATTTACCATTCACGTTTTTATAGCAGTGGTTTCTAACCGGTGGTCCGAGAGGATCCAAGAAGTGGACCTCCAAGTCATGAGTGGTAAAATAAAATGTTTTCATCGTTTCAAACAATCGCGTATTGAAACAATTTTTTTAAAACTGGAAGGAAAGAATTATTTTGTTCCCAATTTTTTATTCCAATTCTTTGAAATTCCTGTATCTCTTCCGCTTACTGGCGTTTTTGAGTACGAAAGAATCCTTGTTTTGCTTAAAAATTTCTAATATATTTTTTGTGATGCGGACTTGCAGCGTCGCAGTCATTTCGCAGCATCACAGTCATCAGCTAGTAGAGCAAATGCAACTAGCATTTGCTCTACTAACTGTTAAACTGCTCTACTAGCTATTTAAATACCTGGGCACAATGATCTCAAGCTGCAATGACCTAAAAATTGAAATTTAAAGCAGACTAGCCATGGCTAATAGATGTTTCTATGGCCTTAGAAACCAACTAAAATCCAAATTCACCAGCATTAAAACAAAAATAAGTCTATATAAGACCCTGATAAGACCTGCTGTCTTATACGGGAGAGAATGCTGGGCCCTGAACGGGGCAGAAGAAGATCGTTTTTTGAGGAAGATTTTTGGACCAATTGTGCCAAACAACGTTTGGAGAATCACCCATAATCACGAAATGTATAAAAAGTATGGCGAGCCCGACATCTTAAAGGTGGCAAAAGCATTTCGCATTAGGTGGCTAGGCCACATATTCAGATATGATGACACGTTTCCCACAAAAAAAGTCACCTTTTCAATTTGGAGGGAAGGCAACGAAGAGGAAGACCCCCAACCAGATGGTTGGATGAGGTAGAAAAGGACCTAAGAACAATTGGAGTGAACCGATGGAGGGCCATTGCACGGGATCGAGCTAGGTGGGGAAAAATTGGCGAGATAGCCTTGGCCTGTGATAAGGCGGCCACACACATCTGCACTGCACAGTATTCAGGAGAAAAACGAGTGATTTATGGGAAGCGCTCTGCAGAGCCGCTCTGCAGCGATCCTCCCCTCAGTCGGTTTTCCACAGATCATCAAAGACATTCGAGGGACCTTGGGGGGATGACCGTGACTAAACGACCCCAAAATGTGTCAACAGGTGTCGGGGGGCTGCGTAGTGCAGAATTGTCTAGATGTGTGTGACTGCAGCGTAACAGGCTGTAGTGCTAGCGAAGAAGAAGAAGAGCAAATGCAAACTGAAAAATCTCGTTCAAATTTCAAGTTAATTAAGGTTTCATAGGCTTTTCTGTTTGCTATTAATTTTTCTGTTACGTCCAATTTGTTATTGTTAAAACGCAAACTTAATCTCATTTTAGAGCCAAATATTTATTTAAAGCGTATATCTTCACAATAATTCGTAATGCTATTGACAAGAACAACGTATAAGAAGACACGTTAGCAAAACACCAGAACATTCCATTGCCGTCTGAGCGTGTTGCCATACAGCAACTTAAAATACTTATAACACAAGCTCAATCGTAACCACGGAGTCTCAACAGTTATTGTTATTAAGTTTATTTCTAACTTTTAATTAAAGTTGTTTACCACAAATAGTTTGTCTATTCAGAAAATAAAACCCGCTTTTGCCTCTAAAAGGATTTGTTAGGAGAGGGCCCCCAACGAATTTTTTTTCGGACAAATGGTTCCTGATCAACAACTACTTTATAGAGTGATTTATCGACAAATCTGGTGACCTTTAGAAATTTTGTAACTAGTTTACAAGTGATAAATAGATGTCAGGTTTTTCCTCGTACGTTAACCAAACATTTATACAAACTTTAAAAATTGCCAAATGATAACTAGTGGAAAGTACAACTTTCAAAATATCTATAATTCGGCAACCCCGTGACTGATTGTATAGAAAATTGTTTTATTCTCTTTCTGATCATGTCAGACATACAAAATATGACTTAAAGTATCGTTTTATAAGATTAATTTATTGAAACTCCATCGATGCTTGAATGTCGGCGAAAAATGGTTTTATATTTGTGCGGTGGAAAGAACCATCCAAGGAAAGAGGACATTAATAGTTAAAGTTTATGTTTTATCGAAAAGCAATATGGAAGATATCAGCTGCTTTTTTCTGATTCATTTGCTTATATCTACACCCGAGGCATCTGATATATTTGACGAATGACATGAAAAATAGCATGAATGTATTTGGATGCAGATGTTCCAAGCATGCCAATTTTAACTATAAGATAAGACTCATCTGCTATTTTTTTGCTGAATTGTTTAGATTATATATATATATATATATATATATATATATATATATATATATATATATATATATATATATATATATATATATATATATAGTCAGGAATTGGACGAGCAGAATAATACGAAAACAACACATTTAATAGTACTTGGATATTTAGGGACGACACAGTAACGTATAATATTTACATTGGAGATTAACAAATTTTACGGCTTCACAATAGTTTCTTTTTAAACAAAGACCGTCGTTTAGCAATGCACCTAACATTATACATAAGTCCGTCTTTTCTGGAATCGACTTCCGTCTGATCTGCCCGCCAAGGATCAAAGTCCAAGCGAGGCGAAAAGCTTCTCATCAGCATGACGTCACAGGCGAATACATTATTGAAAAATGGGGTGGAGGAAGACGGCTCGCTCTGCATTTATATATATATATATATATATATATATATATATATATATATATATATATATATAACAATAATAATATTAACGCGTCACCAGTTAGTAATTCCATTCCCTTAATTTTGTCCATTCTTCTCCATGATTCTAATACAACCCTATCCCATTACATTTAAATTTATGCCTGTCCCTACCATGCCTGTGCTTGTGGCGCCTAGCTGTCACTAGGAATATTGCATTATAGATGATCACGAGGACAAACGAAACTAACTTTCGATTGTTCTGGTGTGGGAGTCGATTCTCTTTGTTCTTTGTAAATATGTAAATATCTTCCAGTTTTTTAAATTTCTTATAAAAAATTAACCAACTGAATATCCATAATATGTAAACGCATTCCCATCAACTGGACTATATTGACTGGATTAAATAATTACTCAAGCCAGTGACTACAGCCCGAGTTGTCGCCTGCCGTAAAGATTCCTTTCTTCTGTTTCTGATTCCGAATTCGTTACGCGCGCGCTCTCACACGTGTTGTAATAGTGCCCCAACATTCATTAATTCTATACCTTTAATGTTGAATTTCCCCTTATCCAACTAATTGTGTTTTTGTGGTGCCTAACTGTTGATTGAAGGAGATCACCCGTGCAAAAGTGAAACTAATATTCTATTGTACGGAACATAGCGTCTTTAGAAATGGGTTAGACCAGACGCTACCATCCGTTCTCTCTGTTCTTTGCAAATATATAAACAACTTTCTATCTCTATATTACTTACGAGCTGAAAACCCGCACTTCGCTACGGAGTACATTTAAATTAAATACAACTGTCAATGTATGCAATTAATGCCAAAAATATACTATATATATATATATATATATATATATATTTATAATAAATGCGACGATCAATGTATACAATTGATGTAAAGAAAGAAAAAAATATATAAAAAAATCATAAGGGATATTTTTACAGACAAAATAATGTAGAAGAAAATATTCAAATTAAATGTAATAGGACATACTAAAGAATATAGTACAGTTAATATAGTGCAGTTTGAGGAACAAAATATCTTTTATTGTATTTTAATATTCTTTTGGATATGTCCAATCGTCTGCACCATTAGCAAGAAAAATTTTTTCTTTCAATTTAATTGTAATGCACGTGACAATAAATTTATTTAAAGTACCAGAAAAAGAAATCGCGTGATCAGCATTTAATAAATTAAATTCTAAAAATGAATCTTTAAAAATTCACCAAAAATCAGAAAATGGAGGTAAAGATTCGAAAAAGATCTCAATTTAAAGGAATTTTTATGATCTTTCTCGTGATATGAATTTTATAACCCTCAAATTATTATTTTATATGCAAACTTAAAAAAAGTTACTAAAACAGCTTAAAAATTTAATTTAAAAAATCTAAGAAGAATTTTTCAAAAATCTTTCCCTACACTATAAGAAGAATCGCCATGCAAAATTTCAGCCCTTTAGGTCCAGCGGTTTGGTCTGTGCGTTGTATGTCAGTCAGTGAGTCAGTCAGTTACGGAACTGTTTTATATATATATAGATAAGTATGATTACCAATTAAATATCAGAGAATTGTTCATAATGTATTCAAGCAAGTAAAATTTTCCTTCCTCAGAACTGGATTAAATTCAGTAAGTTTGACCATTCAATCCCGATTTCAACCCAAGGTAGCACGACGTAATGTCTCATTTTGGCTCTGGACACACACACACATATATATCCACAGTGAAAATTCCTTTGCCTGCGGAAAATAATTTTCACTGTGTATATATGTGTTTTTTTCTAAACGGACAGAACCGATTTCAGACTTCATAGAACCAATGTTATGGAAGAAATCCCTTCCTACGGCAACTTTTTATCGGTACCATTACTGGCCGCCGTAGAGAAGTTTCTCACTCTCTCTGTATATATATATATATATATATATATATATATATATATATATATATATATATATATATATCGAGAGAGAGAGAGAGAGAGAGAGGGGGCCTATAAAGGGTCATCCCTTTATATATATATATATATATATATATATATATATATATATATATATACAAAACAAAGAAAAAAGAAAAGAAAAAAAAGAAAGTCATTAATAATAGTGCAGGATCATGATAGACTGTCCATTGTTCAAGTCGTCATCGTAAAGGAGCTGGAGGTATAGTCACTAGGTGTTTGGCCAACTTTTGAGTTGATCAGCGGCTGTAGATGTCAAGTTGGGACCATCGTGCAGACCAACTTTTCGGACGTCATATCGGTCATGTGGTTGAACTTTTATGATTTCGTAAGGACCCAAGAATTTGGGGCGCAATTTGAGCCCAGAACCAAATTGGTTACTGTTATGAGGGGTACCAGAGATACCCCTTTGCGTTGTGTAAATTTAGGGAGGTGAACTCCAAAGGGAACTATGCGTTTATAAATAAAAATAACAACATTTATTATACAATATTTTACAAGAAAAGGTCGGGTTTACATATTATATTTTAAGATCTTGGCTATACATATTTTAACCGAATTAGGGCATACTTCATCCGCTTCCTGCGACATAACCATTACGGGTCGAGTTAAATAAAAGTCTCGTAATCTCTCAAAAGGCAAGAGCACTATTTAGAGGGGGAATTTATGACCAACCTGGGGAGTTTTGATGAAACAGCAGAGCATGGCATCTTTGAGGCACTTCTACAGGAGGAGGCTTTAGTGATCGGGCTGAAATTCATGTGGCCCTTCACTGGCGGAGGCAACAGGATTCGGCGCTGGCGGTTGAAGAGGGACATCTCGCCATTTTACGGGGCGTCTTTTCTTCCCAGGCTCTCTTCGCAGCTCGCTACCTCAAATCGCTCTATCGCTCTCCCTCCGAACGTTGTTTCTCCCACACTCGGGGCTCCCAAATCTTCATTATAACCCCTCCCCAGGTTAGTTATTCACGTAAATTTATTGCCTCTTCGAGTTTTTTATTCGAGGGCAGGATGCTCTGACATTCCCATGGTTGACCCACGTGGTACGCTTATTTCCAAGAAAATTGGAAGTCCGTTGAATTTCCTGGAATTTCTTTCCCCCGTCCTGAGGAATTCAGGGGGGGGGTGATGTTTCTTGGAAAATTGGTGCAGTTCCAATATGGCCGTTTTATGCCCCGTAATCGTGTTGGAAGAACAAAATGGCTATAACGTTGGAAGGAGTTCAAAATGTCCAAATTGTGGATCCTTCACAACAGTTACGTTGAATTGCTACGTGATAGGTAGTTGCTTGTTTTCGACGTTTGTTATAGTGCTTCTTTTTTAACTCTTGTAATTTCAAAATGTTGTTGGCATCGTTGCGAAGGTGATTTGTGGCTTGAAATGTCATGTTGATAAACTCATCATCTAGGTCAGAAACCTGCTTTATCAAAGCTAGTCTTTTTCATCATTTTGTTCATCTCGAGCTGGCAAGTCTTTTTCTAATTGAGTCTTTAGTTCTTGCATATTCACTTCTAAACGCAATTTGGAATCGTCAGTGAACTGTAATTCATCTTCAAGTTCTTCAATTTGGTTGTCTAATTCGATGTTAAGATCTTCAAACTTTGATTGTAATTTGTTCTTTGATTTATTTAGTTTTTCATGAACCATTTGCATATCATCTAATTTGTGGTGCAGTATATCAATATTTTTCGACATCGTCTTCTTTTGTTCTTTTAACAAAGCGGAAGCATCTGGTTCTTCTTCAGCTTTCTTTTTATATTCTGCAATCTGGATTTTGGCAATAGCTAACTTTTTCTCTAAGTTTTTCCTTGCTTCTACTTCTTCAAATACTTGCTCTTGCAAACTTTCACGTTCACTTTCAAGATTGTGCTTAGTCTCCTCTAAAGCAATTTTAGCTTTTTGCACTGAATCTAACTGTTCATTTAATTTTTCAGTGGCAATTCTACGTTTCTGTTTCAAATTACGAATCTGGTTTTGGTGTGCAGCAGTTTCGTCTTCCAAGTTTCTCTTTAAAATATTGAGTTCTTCCTCCATTTTAGTTCACAAAGCTTGTTGTGTAGCTGTTGAATCCATATAATCAATAAGTTTATTTCTCAAATATTCTAACTCCTGATTAAGTTTCTTTTCTGCTTTTTAGACATTGCTAAATCTTCTTGCAACTGAATCAATTTAGATTCCAAAGATTTTTGTTTCTTTTCAGCTTCTTTGGCTTGAGCATTTAGTTAGTTCATCCTTAGCTAACCGAGATTCTTCCACTTCTCGCTGAAAATCTTTCAACTGACTCTGCAAATTTTTGAGTTTGTGGGTTTGGTCAGTAATTATTGTAGCCTCGCTACCTGAATCGTGAAGCTCATGAATATCAACATTGTTTATCTTTATTGGATACTAGCCGGGCTTCGCCTAGTTACGATCAAGCCATCCGTGTAACATATTTATGTACTTCGGACCCCACAAAAGAAAAAAAAGCCTACAAATGTATTAAATTCAAGTGAATAAATTCCTTTCAATTTTCATTCCCGTCGCTGCCGACAGATGGCAGCACCACTGCACCAGATGATTTAGTTTCTCAGCAGTGAGTGATTTTAGAATGAAAATATCTCTAAAACTATTGAATTAACAGAATAAGTGTACGCAGAAAAAATTACCAGTTTTCGAATCTCTTTCCAAATATGTAACATTTATGTACTTTCATGAGAAAAAAAATACACCGATTTTCCTGTATATTTTCCTGTATTTTTTTCGAGGAGTGGCCCGCCCGTATGAGTTACGGTCACGTGATCTCTCGACTTCCACTTGCCCCTTTATTAGTATAGAAGACATATAATTGGTTGGTTTAGGAACATGTAACGCGTCATTAGATGGAGTAGTTTCCGAAGAATTTTCTGGGATTGTCTGTCCAACGCGCTGCGAGTAAGTTGAGGACAAATGTCCAAAAGAATTGCACGTAAAACATTTTGGAGTCGTATGCTGACAACTGGAACTTTTGTGGACCTTGGAACCGCAATTATAGCAAAAGGGGGGGGGGGTGTTTGGAGAATTATTAGGGAGTTTTCTGTCGAAGGTGCAATTTCGTTGACGATTATCATATGTGAATTTAATATCATTAGAAGGTTTACTTAATTTGGACGTTGAAAGAAATTTCTGATAAACTGTTAATTTTTCTTTGAATTCTGGAATAGATTTAGCACCATATAACAAAATTTTATTAGAGTAGAATCGAGAA
Source organism: Dolomedes plantarius (assembly GCA_907164885.2). Classification (NCBI taxonomy): domain Eukaryota; kingdom Metazoa; phylum Arthropoda; class Arachnida; order Araneae; family Dolomedidae; genus Dolomedes; species Dolomedes plantarius. Next base: position 18,015,381 of record OU015493.1, on the reverse strand, counting down.
TACAGTTGATAACATAATCAAAAATTGAAGAAATGTCAATTTGACCTCGTGAACCGATTTCTCGCATAGCTATGAAGTAGTCGTGTAAGGATTCATTAGGTTGTAACCGTCTTTGCAGCAACATCGTATGAAGATCGGGGCTATTTAATTTGGAGGAAAATTCTTCTAGTAAGTTTTCTTTTAGCGAATTCCAAGTGGTTATGCCATGAAGAGAATTAATAAATGTTTTTGCGGAACCAACGAAACATTTTTTCGCAAAGACAATTTTGTGGACATCATTTGTGGTTCCATTAAGATCAAAAAGTTCTTCTAAATCCTGTATGAAAATTTTAACGCTGTAAGAATCGAACGAACCGTTAAAATTCTTAATCCATTCAGCAAGGTCACGTAACGATAAATGTATTCCACTATTAAAAGCTGGAAAACACTGCGAATCAACATCACACAAAAAAATGATTTATCTGTCTGTGCCCGAAAGAGTTGTTTATGTTAGAATGTGAAGCTGCGGTTGGAAATGAACTTTGAACTGGCACCTGGCTAGTCGCCAAAACCGTAGAGCTTCTGTTGGCGTCGTGTGAATCATTTTCGGTTTCACTCGTATCCGAGAGCACAGGGGGGGGGGGAATAATGCAAAGTTATTTAAAGCATTGAATATAGTTTCACAGCTCTGAGCTGGGTCTGTAGAACAATCAAGTTGTAGCAAATTCGCAATACAAATTAAATCGGTGCTGGAAAAAATGTTTTAAGTCTTTTATCCCGTTCCTCATTGACATGAAAAGGTTTAGTGAAACCAGAAAAAATGCAGAGTTCTTTACGATTGTCTCTGCCAGCATCATTTTCAAATATAAACTGATGTAATAATCTGATTGCCTTTGTTGACCCTGATTTAAGGGCTTTTGAAATATGCGGAATATCATTTAGAGTACTCATATTGGAAGTAAACAGCACAAGATATAAATATGCTAATATATCTTCAAAAACAAAAACAAAACAGTTCTTGTATTGGAAATGAAAATGCAAACATTCATCAGAAAAAGATACTTTCTTTTCTTAAATATTTTTTAAATATGCTCATATATCTTCATAAACAAAATCAACAAATACACTTCTTGTATTGGAATTAAAAATGCATACATTTGTTAGAAAAATATAATTTCTGTTCTTAAATATTAAACCAATGGAGTACAATTAAAGTCAAATACGTGTAGGAAAACTATACCAGAAAAGTATATATTTCAATAATACATCGTACCGTAGAACAATAGTTTTTGTTCTGGAATGTTACTTCTGGAACATTTAATTTCAATTGTTCATCCTCAGTAACAACAAATAGACGATCATAAAAATATCTTCATTTGACAAATTAAATTAAACTCACCGGTTCGTCGTAGATGAGCAATAATAAATCGGAGTAATCTGGAGTAATCCAGAAATAACCCAGTCCGTTAATAACGTCGTAGGGTGGCTGCTTGCTAGGGGAATGTTCACAAGACGAAACGAAAGCCCAGAATGCACTTTCAAAAATGCACCGGCCGAGTCCTCATGTGAATTGGTGTTCTTCGTTGAATATCGAACACATCTGTTTACATTAACATTGATTTATTATCGACGAGTCACAGGACATAATTGCAATTAACATAAATTATACACCATTTTACGTCTTTACGGTAGCCGTCTGCTACCACGTTATATTTTGATAACCTCTTTCTTTCGCGGCGTCTTTCTCTCTCCCTGTCGTCACGTGTTCCGCGTAGAACGCCGAAGCTCTCTGTCAGGCGAAACGCTTCTGATTCATCGCTCGCCGTTGCCACAGCTTTCTTTCTATATGACACACACACACACACACACACACATATATATATATATATATATATATATATACAGTAGACGCTCGTTAATTCGAACTCGGTTAATTCAAACTTTCGGTTAATTCGAACTAATCCAAAGGCCCTAAAATACTAATATTGGAATTAATGTTAAAAAATCTCATTAATTCGAATTAAATGTTTATCATTTCGGTTAATTCGAACTAAAAGTTTGACAAAAAAAATTTTCTTTTTCCTCGTTTAAAGGAGAAAATACACGCTGTATTTAATATTTTGTGCGTTAAAATCACCTGTATTTTTTCTTCTGTGTAAAGAGGCACATGCCTGCATTCCTAGACAATTGCATTTCCGCTAAACGTTAGTGGCTACTGTCCTTATCAGTGATTAAAGGACAGAGAGATTTTCCGTTATTTGTATCGATTTTCTTAGAATTTCAGAAAAAACAGTCTTTACTACAGATTCTAGGGAGTTGCGTCAGTTATGCCTGCAGTGCAGACAAGTTAATGTGATCTAGTTTTTCTTCCTCAGTGTGTCATCTGAAAGTGTAAAAATTCAGGATGTCTACGTGTGGAAAGTACAAAACCCTAATTTTGGAGACAAAGGTAGAAATTTTAAAGAGAGTAGAGAATGGGAATGTAAAACGAAGTTTGTAACTGACTATGGAATTAAAAAAAATATCTTGTCAACTTATTTGACAAACAAGGAGTCAATTTTAGATTCATGGGAAAAATCAAAATTTGCTAGAGGAAGGAAACGCATGAAAAATGCATCCCAAGAAGATCTAGAAAAAGCTCTACTGCTATGGTTCCAGGATGTCAGATCTCGAAATTTTCCGATAAATGGACCCCTAGTGCTGACGAAGGCTGATGAATTGGCAAGTAGAATGGGTATTGAAGATTTTAAATGTAGTGATGGAGGGCTTTCTCGATTTAAGTCAAGGCACAATACTTCTTATCAAACTGTATGTGGCCAAAGCTCTGGTGTAAACGAAGACGTATGCACTAATTTCGGTAGGAAACTGCCAGGGCTTTTCTCTACTTACCTGCCGAAAGATATTTTTGATGCGGCCATAATGGACAAAGCCATAATGGACTCTGAAAGCATTTATTCAGATGGAACCTTCTTCTGAAAATGAATTGAAATGTTTACTTCAAATCGAGAAGTTGGCTAAACAATGTAGGCATCATAAACAAAACCAAACATCCACTTTACAGTTTTTCTCCAAAGTGTAATTCGTATTTTTAATTAAAGTTTACTTTCTACTGCATATCTTCTGCTTCATTTTATGATGAAGGCAAGTCTGTATTGCTTTTTAATATGTTAATTTTAGATAGCATAGTATAATATATTTTCTGGGGGGTTATATACATACTAGGAGATTTTTCTTCTTCAGTGATACACTTTTAAAGTTATATATTTTCTCTTAACATCGGATAATTCGAACTTTTTTCCGAGAACCTTTGAGTTCGAATTAATGAGCGTCCACTGTATATATATATATATATATATATATATATATATATATATATATATATATATATATATATATATATATATATATATATATATATATATATATATATATATAAGGGGATGACCCTTTATAGGCCTGTGTTTATATATATATATATATATATATATATATATATATATGATGATTAAAGCATAAGCTATAGTTAATTATATTAATGAGCGTTAAACAGTAGATTCTATTAAAGTCCTAGTGTGGTCTCCAATTCAGGAAGTAGACTGTCTTTCGCAGCGAGAAGTTCAGGGTCATTCGCTCGCACACGCGCGTATCTTACATAACCATCGGATGTTCAAGCAAAAAGGGGCTCTAGAAGAGAGCCTACGCCTATGTGACTTATATAACGGAACAGAAAGAAATTGCGCAGTTCGGGGAAATCTTTGATAGAATCAAGTCGTCTGTCGGGAGCTCTGGGAGATGATTGAAAATGGCGATTTAGCTGGATTAATTGGGTATTTGATTAATGTTAATTAATAAAGAGGTGTTTAAAAGTTAATTAAGTATTAGTTCTTCCACCGGCCTACTGTTTGATGACTGCATTTAGAGTAATTAGTGTATTTAGATGGGTGCACGGCGATAGGGTCGTGACACACACACACACACACACACACACACATATATATATATATATATATATATATATATGTGTGTGTGTGTGGGGGGGGGGTTGGAGCAATCAGCCACAACATAAACTAATTAGCAACCATCGTAAAGAACAAATAACAATTAAAATTTATTTACAATGAATTGAAAAAAAAGGGTAGTCCGTCTACGACAGAATCCAAAGCGGGAGTCTTCATGTTCTCCCGAAACAGAGTAGAGGGGGGTCGTGGTAATGTTCATGCTAGCGGCACCCTCTTGCACCAGACATAATACAATACGTTCACATATAACATTACTAAAGTTTGTAGTTCATAGTTAAAAGTTCAGTTCAGCATTCTATATATATAATAAAATTTTTACTCCAGTTCGGTTTTCGGAAGACACCCAAATTGATAAACTCTTTCGAATGCTGAAAAAAAATTTTAGTAACATAATTCTTCACACAAAGTTATGCTGATATTGACATAAAAAACTAGTAATACTTGAGATTTCTCTAAAATGCTTTAGTTTCTCTTGTTTAGATGAAATAATTTCCATGGAAGAAAAAAATTATATAGGAAGTTTATAACTAGTAGTAGAAAACCATTCCTCGACCGTGATATTATTCTAGCGGATGTTGGCACAATACTCTATAAAGCAATTTATAAGTGACATTTCTTAGTTCATATATTTAGAAGGAATTTTACAAATTAGTTTTGCAGCATTGTAAAAGATGAATAATTACAAGATTAAAACAACTTTTTATATACCATGTTTTTAAATTTTCTGTTGAATCATATAAACTTGACAATTCTAAGTATTAATAAATACTTTTTTAATTTTTTTGATGAATTATCCCATCAACTTGAAAGAAAATGAAATTAATGGGAAGTTAACTTAAGTTTAACTTTTCGTTCCTGTCCCGGTCAATAGATGGCTGTACCAGTCTACAAAACAAAATTAACTGAAAATGAATTCGATCGTGATTAAAGATGGCTAAAAGAATTAAAATAATGCATTGTCATTGTATTCTGAGCTATTCTAATAGTTCAAATGTCTAGCTAGTCGGGAAGTTAGTTAAAAATCGATTGCAAGATTTATACTGGACAAACATTCACACGCACAAACAAACAAACAAGAAAGCGAGTTAATAAAAACATGGTAAAAATACACCGAAAGTTATGTCGTGAAAGGCATTGAATTTCCGAGCTATAAGTGCACGACTATTTCGCAAATACACAACAGAACATTAAAATATATAACTTTACTACAAGGATGGCTTTTAAGTGACGCATTGAAATTGCGGCTTCTTTTAACACTGAAAATTAATGAAACGGAACATCTACGCGAGGCTGATTATCCACATAAGTTTAATGAACATTGAACAACATTAGCTTAATGAACCCTTATCTGAGTTAATTAGCAAATTATTTTGTTCACCGCGCAGAGGAGGAAAACTTCGGCACTTAAGAACTGATTTTCGAGCCAAGAAAGTAAGGTTAAATTGATATGCAAAGTCAAATTTTGGGGCTAATAATGCATGGGGTAATTCATTGGGGGATTCTTTAATAATTTCTATCACCGGAATGGAGTTGGACTCTGTTTATTGAGGACGTGTAGATGAATTATGGATAAGGAAATGCCCGATTTAGTTGGTATCCCTAATTATACATCGCTTAACAGATCCTGTTTTCAACAGTGCTTAATACGTAACGGGTTACAGTAATTATGTAAGGACTAGCTGAAAAGACGCACTTCGCTCCGGAGTACATTAAAATTAAATACAACAGTCAATGTATGCAATTAATGCCAAAAAAATATATTTATAATAAATACAACGATCAATGTATGCAATTGATGTAAAAAAAAACAAAATATATTTATAAAAAAATCGTAAGGGATATTTTTATAGACAAAATAATGTAGAAGAAAATATTCGGTAAATTAAATCTAATAGAACATACTAAAGAATATAGTACAGTTTGAGGAACATATCTTTTACTGTATTTTAATATTTTTTTGGATAATGTCCAATCGTCTGCCGCATTAGAAAGAAAAAAAATATTTTTTTTGTCTATTTCGTTATAAGCACGTGACGATAAATTTATTTAAAGTATCAGAAAAAAGAAATCACGTGATCCGCATTTAATAAATTAAATTCTAAAAATTAATCTTTAAAAATTCACCAAAAATCAGAAAATAGAGGTACAGATTCGAAAAAGATTTCATTTTAAAGGAATTTTCATGATCTTACTTGTGATATAAATTTTATAACCCTCAGATTATTATTTTAAATGCAAACTTAAAAAAAGTTACTAAAACAGCTTAAAAATTTAATTTATAAAATCTAAGAAGAATTTTTCAAAAATATTTCTTAGTGCACCCCTACACCATAAGAAGAATCGCCATGCAAAATTTCAGCTCTTTAGGTCGAGAGGTTTGGTCTGTGCGTTGTATGTCAGTCAGTGAGTCAGTCAGTTACGGAACTGTTTTATATATATATATAGATTTGAAAAGGAAGGTATTGGGGTGCGATGATGGGCCGCTGTGTTCAGTTATGCTCCTGTTATAGTACCATCATATACTCTCTGTGAAGACCTTCTGGACCAATTGCGTTGCATCAGTAATGCATGTCAGAAAAGTAAAACCACAGAATTTCCAGGAGAGTGGAACTCGGCTGCAGAAGTGAGATTCACTTGTGGCGCAACCAGAACACTTCTCCCAGGGTTGTTGGTCCCGTTTCTGGAGAGAGTGGGAGGCTGAAAGAGCGGATGGGAATTAATTTTTATTTAAGCAGTTTTTTCTTGGGCTCTTGGGGATGTGTGAGGCAATTTTTCCCATTTACTGGTAGAAAAAGATAAATGACCATCGAACTCAAAAACAATGTGGCGATATACAAGTAAAACAAGTGGCCGTTAGGAGAAATATTCTGAACTAAAGAAGTTGTTTTAGTTAACATTTTTCCATATGGAGTTATGGGGTGGGATAGCATGTATCCCAAAAGAATACGAGACCAAGAATAAATAAATAAATAAATAAATATATATATATATATATATATATATATATACACTCATGGACAAAAAAATTAGCGCACCAAGAAATAATTGCGGGATCGTAACGAAACTTGCCATGAAGGTACATGTCGGGTAGATATGCAAATGATTAGAAATGCAGCGTGATTGCGCATTACATATAGCCGGTAGAAGGCGTTGAACATCGTACTCCGTGGAGTATAAAACAGGTAACCAAAGCTTGTTTGAGTGTGCTGAATCATTTACAAAGGAAGAGCTGAGATAGACATGCCATTACGCCGTGTTCGAAGACAATATAAGCAGTTGTCGCAGTTTGAGAGGGGGAGAATCGTCGGGATGATGGAAGCTGGGTGGTCAGCTAGGCGAGTAGCTCGTCAATTAGGCCGCTCTGATTGTGTTGTGAGGAGGTGTTGGGACCAGTGGATCCGAGAGATGTCATGTACACGAAGACCAGGCTCAGGACGCCCTCGACAGACCAGTCGTCGAGAAGACCGCCACATCGTAATAAATGCACGCGTACAGCCAACTGCTTCATCGGCCGCCATCCAGGCACAGGTAGCACCTTCACTAGGGGCCTCTGTGTCTTCTCGAACCATACGAAGGCGCCTGGGTTAAGGACAGTTGGTATCGCGGTGCACATTACGTGTGCTGCCCTTGACGCCCACCCATCGACGCCTCCGTTTGGAGTTTTGCCGCGCACGAGGAAACTGGACTGCAGCGGAATGGAACCAGGTCGTCTTTAGCGACGAATCCAGATTCAATCTCGGCAGTGATGACAATCGTGTTCGTGTGTGGAGAGCCCGTGGTGAACGCTTCAATCCTGCCTTTGGTGTACAGCGACACATCGCTCCCACAGCTGGTGTGATGGTATGGGGTGCCATTGCCTACAATACACGGTCACCCAATAGTATTGTTCCGTGGCACCATGACAGCCCAGTGGTATGTTCGTGAAATCCTGCAACCACATGTGTTGCCACTCATGCAACGGCTCTCAGGAGCCATTTTTCAACAAGACAATGCTCGACCTCATACGGCAAGGGTGTCACAAGACTGTCTCCGCACTGTTACTACCCTTCCTTGGCCTGCCCGATCCCCAGATTTGTCTCCAATCGAGCATATCTGGGATCATTTGGGACGACGAGTTGGGCATCCCACGAGTTTGAACGAACTAGAGGCAAGGTTACAGCAAATATGGAACGAAATGTCTCAAGACATCATACAGAACTTGTATGACTCAATGCCCGATCGTATCGCATCGTGCATTCGCGCTAGAGGGGGTCCAACGGAGTATTAACTCCTCCGTTCTTTTGCCTTTTTCTCTGAAATAAATTATCCTTTTTCTTTGATTTTCTTATCATTTACTTATATCAAAGTAGTCATTACGTATGTAAAATTTCGTTTCATTTTGACGACTCCTTCTTGGTGCGCTAATTTTTTTGTCTATGAGTGTATATATGAGATGTCCAGAATGGTCATCTCTTCAAAATGCTGCAAACATCATGGCCGGAAAATAATAAAGTCAGTTTCAGGAACAAAGGGATATTTTACGAAAGCAGCCACACATCTTAATCACTTCGAGTCAGCCCAGCGTCAAAATAGTAGCGCGCGAAAATAGAATTAGGTCAGAGAGGTTGCCAGAATTGGCGGAGAAAGTTAGTATATGGAAACGCGCGAAGCATCTCTCCAAGGCGTCGGAAATGTGTTACCAGAGAAGAGAGAAAGTTCAGAAAGGGCGATTAAAGGTTATTAATAATATTATCATATATAATATATATATATATATATATATATATATATATATAAACCGACTCATGGCACAACAATCCGAATTGCTTGTCAGCACTGTGGAACAAGCCCTGCAGTGGCCATCTCCGCTTTCATGACCGTGGGCTTGGGGTGCCATACAGTCTACGTCTCGGTCAGGTGGTCAATCTGACGTGAGACCCCCAGAGTTAGTTCCCAAGCATGCTTGGTCCTCATTTTATCGACCTACTCAAGAGATGAAAGGCATGATATATATATATATATATATATATATATATATATATATATATATATATATATATATATATATATAATATATATATATATATATATATATATCACTCGTTACAATGATGGTATGACATTTTCCGTTCTAAAGAGGGATTCGGAAAAATGTTCCTCGTCAGCTAAACGTTAATCAGAGCGAGAATCAATTAATTTAACGGGTCTTAAATTTTAGGCATCTAGTCAGTAAACAATTGCATACACTCAAAGAACCAGCAACACACGCACAGATATAAAATATAATGGTCGTCCCTAATTGAGACATTTATCCCCATTTTAATGATGGTCCTATCCTTTTTTTTTATATTCAGATTCCAAATGCCAGAGCAGTTATTTTAATGTTCTTTTAAACGTGTAGAAATTTCCTACCAAAATTCCATACGAAGTTCCGTCCGAACCGCTTCCTTTTGGACGCCTTTGAATATCTTATTTGAAACTCGAGTAATCTGCCAATAGCTCAGATATCGTCCTGACAAGTCTTTCTAAAGGAGACGCAACGTTCGTACCCAAGCGAAATTGTTGTCTCCTCAAACAGACTTGCGGAGATGAATGGGCGGAATAAAAGGAGGGATTTTTCTTACTTGAGCGCGGGTACGCTTAGCTACGGCTTTTCGACCTTTTTTTTCGGAGAGCATTTTTCCCTTTCAAGATTCTTTTGGCAAATTGTCTCCCGCGAGGACACTTGGAGCATCTATAGATTTAAGGGGACTCACGACTCTTAAGTTGAGGAAATAAGTCATATATTCATACTTTTTGACTCTTTGTAACTATTTCAATTTACTCCCAATTTTTCCAAATTCTATGTATATGATAAATTTATATATTTATTTTAATAAACAAATTTTCAACCCCCAAAATAATTTTAAATAATTTTTTTTTTTTAAATGCTTTAGATATACCTTGTTTTTTAAGCATTTTTATTGTATACTGGCTTGCGCGCAGAACTATGAAATTAATTTTACACTTAACTGTATAATTCCTGTTTTATATTTAAAATAAATAATTAAAAATACAATTGAACATAAAACCTTCAACACTGAAATAGTTTTTCAATTTTTTTAAAACTGCTCAAAATATACTTAAAATTTCCTTAAATTTTTGCATTAATTTACCCCTGAAAAAAATAACAAAATGTGCAGTGATTGCAATAACTCTAGTTCAGACGCAATAAAATAACATTTTTATGCAGTGATAAAAATTTCATGGAATTACGTTTCATAGTTTTTGAGATATCAGTTGCGGAACGATGCAAAATTACATTTTGAAAGAAATGAGTTTAAAATTTTTCTTACCATAAACTTGATCAGTAATTAAATATTTAGAATATCAATATCTCCAGAACTAAGCGGAATATTTTCATACAGTTTACTTTATTTCGTTCAGAAATGATCAGGCTTTAACATATATTTTTTTTCAGAAAATCGAATGTTTTAAAGATTTAAGGGTTGTGAGTCCCCTTAACTTGCTAAGCCGACTTTTTGGGAAAACTACTGCATCAATTTACTTCATTTTGGTCTTAAACGAAAGATTGTAATCTGTAGATTTGTCAGATTTTGGTTTTGTAACCACAATTTCTATCAATGAGCGATAATTTACAATTAAAAATTGATTTCTGCGCATGCTCAGTGACATGTTTAAATCTGTCTTTAGAAACTCACTGTTTCTGCGCGCACTCAGTGACATGTTTTAATGATAAACACGTTTATTCCGAGGAGTCTCTGTAGATCTCTCTCTGCCATTTTTATTTTTATGATAATTATACTTGTGAAATATAAGATTAAACCTTATGAAAATTGTTTATTTCGAGCTGTTTAAATAGCGATAATTTACAATTAAAAAAAAATTGCTTTCTGCGCATGCTCAGTGACATTTTTAGATCTGGCTTTAGATACTCACGAAGCACTAGGCCTCTTAAACATATTAATTTGTTTTGCGCATTATTAAGATTTTCAACATTTAGCAACGATGTGTTAAGTATAATTTGTGTTTTATTACATTTATTTACCTATCTAGCCGTCATGTTTTGACGGGTCCAACTAGTTAGATTTTAAGTTTCTTGAGCTCCGCATGGGCACGGTGTTAAATGAATGGAACGTGTCGGATTTAGGACTAGGCCAACTAGGCCACAATCTAGGAATGTCAGGCCCACGAATCAAAAAATAATTTACCTTGTGATTGTCTTGAGTTTTTTTTTTTCACTTTCCAAATCTACAGGGTTTCCACCTATATCCGTTACACTCCCTTAACTTCTAAACGGTGACAGCTTAAGCCATAAAGTTGGTGTCTAGGTATAGTAAAAAGGCTATGCGCTACTCGATGAGTCAACTTACAACGTCATCTGTCGGCAAATTTTGGAATGAGCGTTTTTATCTCAAAGACGGTACGAGATACGGGAAAAAAGTCAATCACAAAGTTGTTTAGCATCATCAATTTAGTAAGAAGAGACACATTGCGCACATTAATGCTCAAAACAGAATGTAGAAAATGAACATTTGTTTGGTCACGATTTCGAAAACTGTCATGTCATAAAGAGTGGAAGAAAGAAATTGAGACACTTCGCTATCTTCAAGATCATTTGCTTATGTTGCTGAAAATGCTCTCCATTAGCCACTATACACATTTGCACTCTGGACTGGATTATTTAGGTCTTTTCGAGCTTCGCTCGCTGATGGATTTTGATTGTCTATTTTTACTTTTGTTTTGGTTAAGTATTGTTTTTTTTTGTCATGGTGTTTTAGATATACATATTCTAGTGAAATTTTACTTTTGTTTTGGTTAAGTATTATTTTTATATTGTAAAAATGGAAAAATTAAAAGTCGAAAAAAGGGTATTAAAATCCTCTGTTACAAAATTGAAAGTAGCGTCAGAATCAAAAGCTTTTGGCTTAGATAATGCAGAAATCACATTGTTTAAAGATAAAATTTCTGACTTAAACGGAAAATGTTCGGATATTTTCGGCAAAATTTTTGAATCATGCAAAGAGGATGAGTTTGAGCTGTATTTGTCTGAATCACAAGAGATTCAAGATACAATTGATAGTTATAAATTAATTATTCTCCGTGCAGAAGATAAACTAAAACTTAGAAACAGTGAATTAGCCAAGGTGATTTCTCAAGGGGATTCAAAGGAGATTAATGAACCTTCAACCATAAGTTTAAAACTTCCGGAGTTACGTTTTCCTAGTTTTTCTGGCAGTAGCAACTTGGAGTGGCTGTCCTTTTACGATCTATTTACAGCTTCAGTTGTGCAAAAATAGACAACCAAAATCCAACAATCACGTTTCACGACGCCATAGTGTTAAAAATCACGCCCGAACAAATGTTCATTTTTTACATTCTGTTTTGAGTACTTGTCGTAACGCTTTCAACACTTTCAATAATCTAATAAATACTGCTAGTAATCTACTCAACATTTTGTTAATAATTCATAGTTTTCATACAGCCACTCAACGCAATTAGGGACAGTTCCTTCTTGTTTTCTAATCTAATACATTTTTCCCAGACAGTTGGGAATAATACGCAAATAGCACCCTTTTTTGCTCAATTTTCGCTGTCTCTGCTTTATCGTACATTCTTCTGTAATCCCCCCAAAAGGGGTTGCCAAAGGCTTGGCGAAAAGATTCTCCATTTATCCCCTTCCCCTCGTAGAACACACAAAATAACCCTTTGTATTATAGCTTTGGCGGAGTCTGCTGGCGACCGCTGGGTCGCCAAGTTCCAGATGGTTTTTCGCTGCAGGTCACATGACTGGAACAGCTCAGGGAGCGAATTTCGAATGAGAATAAAAGATCTGGTCTGGCCACCTGTTCAAGAAGATGCTTGATCGAACACAACTATCTCCGACTTACAGGGCGAAAGCGGTCCGGCGAAAATCGGCGTTTCCATCCCGGCCTCCTGACTCTCCATGGCTGATATGCTGATCTCAACGATGCAACTTTATGTACAAACGGGCACTAAGCCACCGGCCCTAAGCCTCACCCATCTAGTTTAATTTAAAATAAATTATGAAGTACTTCTAAATGATTAGACTTGTGTCTGTCACCCCTTTCATTTTTATTTTTCAGAAGAACCAGCAACAATGTCATCTTAATATTTTTAACTGCCACATTCCTTTGTTAGTGTCACGTCCCTTTTTTAGTGTCGCAGTACTAATGTGTGCAAGGTGTCTTTTCTTACTACATCGATGATGCTGAACAACTTTGTAATTGACTTTTTTCCCGTATCTCGTTCCGTTTTAGAGATAAAAAAGCTCATTCCAAAATTTGCCGATAGATGGTGTTGTCAGTTGTCTCGTCGAGTAGCGCATAGCCTTTTTACTATACCTAGACATCAACTTTATGGCCTAAGCTGTCACCGTTTAGGTGTTAAGTGGGGTGTAACGGATATAGGTGGGAACCCTGTATATGTATACTGTTTTAAATAAAACAAAAATATAGTATGATAACACTTCAAATGTTTTCAGGTAAACGGTAAACGTACATGGTTAATGGTTATACTATAGATGGTAAAAATTTATACTTTTTTTAGAGCATTCAAATGAATCGTCGGAAGGGGGGGTTGCCCCCAAAAGAAATTTCGCCTAGGACCGCAAAACGTCTAAACCCGCCACTGCGTGGGTGCATTAAGGGCTTGTTCACATAGAATCCGTCAGTGTCAGCGTAAAATTGTTTAACCAATCCTATACCAATCATTGACCCATTTTACCAATAAGCACCAACGGAATCTTTAACGCTTGGTTGACGGAATTTAAGTGAACAAGCCCTTACTTACCGACAAGAGAAATGGACTTCCTTCAACAGTTGATCTTCGTTTGTCATAGCTGTTTTCTTATTGAATACTAGCTGTACCCGTCCCGGCGTTGCTCGGGTAATGTAATTACCAAATTTTAGTAGCCTTAACCCTTTGTTAATGGGCGTCGCTTTCATCCTTTTCCTCACCACGATACATTATTTTACCCATATAAATTTAATCCTTTCTGGCACATTTTGGCAACATTTTTGACATAGGATTACTTAAAACGTACGAATTCCTGTTCAATAAAATAAAATTATTAAACAAATCAAAACTACTAAACAAATGAAGTCATTGTTTAAATTCTTCACACATTTTTTCAAACAACAAAGCGCAAGTTATATGAGAATAAGTAACTGTTGCCAAAAAAAATAAGGCATTAGGAAATTGGATTTTTTAATCGAATATCACTGCAATAGTAATCGATTTCCTTGAAAGCGAATATGTCACATCCTCCACATGCTGAAATTCTTTGAAATCTTCATAGATTTTTTCCACAAACACACCACAAATTATATGATATTAACTAAGTGTTGGCCAAAAAAATTACGGCATTACTAAATGCGATTTTTTAATCGATTATCACTGCAATAGTAATCGATTTCCTTTAACCACCCAATCCCTCATAGAAAACAAACGCCCCAACACATCACGTGCTTGACGTCGAAAAAGACACGCCCATTTTCCCCCGCTTTACCTTCGTCCGGAAATAAAGAACGAAATCTCCAAAATGAGATTTCTCTCAAGAGTTTCCGAATCATAAAATAAATTATTAAAAAATAACTACAATTTGTAAATTAATTTTGGTTCTGGCTTTCGAAACTGTGATGTCTAGGGTCTCTGAGATAAAAATTTCGTAAAAATGTAATGACATTTACGTATCGATTCGACAATTTGGAAAAAAGGGTCGCGGACAAAATCGCGTTTTTTTCCGAAAAACGGGCGCGTAGAGGCGATCGAAAAAAATCACAATTAATCGATAAATTAAGACAGACAATTTTAATTGTGATTTCCGTATAGTGTCATCTTTCCCGTATAGACTCGTCCGAAAAAAAAATTAAATTGGACGGATACGTTAGGATTTACGGAGCTTTTACTCGTCCGGGAGCTCCAAATCGCGACTAAATATTTAATTACGGAAAATCTAATTGAAAAATCGAAAAAAGGGCTTCGAGGTGCATAATGAAACCTTGGGGGGCATCTTCGTGTCGAATCTCAAGACTGTCCGACCTGCCGTCTTTGCGCCGTGCCGCGAACAGACAAAAACTTGGTCACACACACACAGACTTTGCCTTTTATATATAAAGACTAGCTGAAAACCCGCACTTCGCTACCGAGTACATTCAAATTAAATACAACGGTCAAAGTATGCAATTAATGCCAATATATATATATATATATATATATATATATATATTTATAATAAATACGACAATCAATATATACAATTGATGAAGAAAAAAAATATATATTTATAAAAAAATCGTAAGGGATATTTTTATAGACAAAAGAATGTCCAATCGTCTGCGCATTAGCAAGAAAAAAAATTTTTTTTTGGTCTATTTAGTTGTTATGCACGTGACGATAAATTTATTTAAAGTACCAGAAAAAGAAATCCCGTGACCAGCATTTAATAAATTAAATTCTAAAAATTAATCTTTGAAAATTCGCCAAAAATCAGAAAATGGAGGTAAAGATTCGAAAAAGATTTCATTTTAAAGGAATGCTTACGATCTTTCTCGTGATATAAATTTTATAACCCTCAGGATATTATTTTAAATGCAAACCTAAAAAAAGTTACTAAAACAGCTTAAAAATTTAATTTAAAAAAATCTAAGAAGAATTTTTCCAAAATATTTCTTAGTACACTCTTACACCATAAGAAGAATCGCCAAGCAATATTTCAGCCCTTTAGGTCCAGTGGTTTGGTCTATGCGTTGTATGTCAGTCAGTCAGTCAGTGAGTCAGTTACGGAACTGTTTTCTATATATAGATAACCCCTCTCTCAATTAATTGCTCAGTATCTTCTGTTATTTCTTTGTTTCGTGGACTGTTTCACCATAGCTGTTTATTACTGGACAGAACAACGTCATAAACGTAGATCGTGAGAGCAAAGAATGCTCTTCTTCAGACATTATTAACAACATAATCTGGTTCCAATGTGTGTAAAAAAGTTAGGCCTTACGTTGTCAGTTGATAGGGTCATGTCCACTGGTAACACGATTGCACGTTATAATAATAGTTACACAGTACTTACGCTATTGAAGATACCGGATGCATGTTTCATACTTTACTAAATATGACTACTGGATTATGAATACATTGGTTGCAAATCCCACTGTTCCTAAAGTCAGAGTTATTCGAGAATTACACAGACACATGTCTCGAATGCGTGTTTCGCATGTTCTCTGAAATATGACTAACTGTTGGGTTGTCAATCACAGTCACACAAATTATGACACGAAAGCGTGTTTCGAATACTGGTTTCATACTTTTCACTTAAATATTCACTGGTAGATTCTGAATCCCCGTGCTCCTTAAAACATATTTTCAGATTATTTGCACAATTGCATGCCTATAATGCAGTGGTTCTCAACCTTTTTAAGTCTACACCTCCCCTTTACCTACGCCTCCTCCAATCTATATATATAAAACAGTTCCGTAACTGACTGACTCACTGACTCACTGACGTACAACGCACATACAAAACCGATGGACCTAAGGGGCATTGCATGGCGATTCTTCTTATGGTGTAGGGGTGCACTAAGAAAGATTTTTGAAAAATTCTTAGATTTTTATAAATTGAATTTTTAAGCAGTTTTTGTAACTTTTTTTAAGTTTGCATTTAAAATAATAATTTGAGGATTATAAAATTTACACCACGAGAAAGATCGTAAAAATTCCTTTAAAATGAAATCTTTTTTGAATTTTTACCTCGATTTTCTGATTTTTGGTGAATTTTTTTAAAGATTAATTTTTAGAATTTAATTTATTAAATGCTGATCACGTGATTTCTTTTTCTGGTACATCAAATAAATTTATCGTCACGTGCATAACAACTGAATAGACAAAAAAATATTTTTGGAACGAAGTTATTTTACGCGGCTTGTGAACTGGCAGAAATCGTCACGTAACGAAATCGCGTTATTTCCCCTCCATAAGAGCTTTTTCTCAAAGATTCCGTGGCTGAATGGTTATCGCATCGGACGCGAGCTATCGGCGATAGATCCGCTGAGCGGATCCGTATTTGAGAGGATTTGAGAGGTCCCCATTTCAAATCCCCGCACAACCGCTGTGGGCAATTTCTAATTTAATTTCTTTGTTGTGTTAATTCTTTTTATTTTACGTTTTGTGGGAAAATATTGACTTATTTATCTTCAGATTACGATAACTCGCCAAAATATGATTGTAGAATGTTGATCTTTTTACAATCTGAGACTACTTCTCTTTCAAACTAGACCTCATTTGTTTAAAAATATTTTAAAACAGACTAATATTTTCATCAAAAAATGAAACACAGTTGTTAAGCATTGCTTCACCTATCTGCCAAAAGATGGCAGCACATGTAAAATTGTTTTGTTTGTTTAAAATCCCGTTTAGAAAATCACGTTTAGAGTTGAAAAAATAATGTTAGGAAGCCGTAAACAGACTAATACGACTAATTTTGTTTCTTTAAAATCACGTTTAGAGTTGAAAAAATAACGTAAGGAAGACGTAAACATAATAATATTTTCATCAAAAAATGAAACACAGTTGTTCAGCATTGCTTCACCTATCTGTCAAAAGATGGCAGCACATGTAAAATTGTTCTGTTTTTTCACTATTTTAAATTTAATTTTTAATAAATGACTATTTTTTCTAAAATATAAAATGAAATTTATTGATTTTAATCCTTACTTTACATTTTTGCTTTGAAAAAATAATAAAAAATAAAAATAAAATATACAAATTAGAGAGAGAGAGAAAGTTAGTTAGTTGGTTGGTTGGTTGAATAGAAGAGGGCTGCGCTTTTTTGAGTGACAAAAATACACTAATATAATCAATAGAAATCTACATATAAAATCACGTTCAGAGTTGAAAAAATAACGCAAGGAAGACGTAAACAGAGTAATATTTTCATCAAAAAACGAAACACAGTTGTTCAGCATTGCTTCACGTATCTGCCAAAAGATGGCAGCACATGTAAAATTGTTTTGTTTGTTTGTTTAAAAATTATATATATTTTTTAGAATTAATAGCTCAAAGATAAATATTTAAATTGGTAAATTACTTTCTAGATTTTTAAGAATTTTTGTAATAATTTGTTTATATATTTATAGCTTTAAAAAACTAATAGAACTTTTATTATTTATTCTCTTCATTGTTAAAAAAGAGCGATGCATGCTGGGTAATTTTGTATGCGGTTTGATTTTTAGTTGTTCTATGCTTAGAGGGGAATTTTCTCTTAAAAACGCTGTTGCTATTTATTCTATGTTATCTATTCATTCATTTTTTGAGAAATTCCAAATATTTATTTAAAAATCGGAACATCCAGGTTAACTGCTAAAATCACATTATTGCATTTTATTCTAAAACGTATTTATAGCAAATAAGAAATGGATTTCCTAATATTCAACCTCACCATTTTTGGTAAGTAAATTCTGCTTATTATAGAAAAATAAATTCCCATGGCATCGCAGTTATATTATTATAAATTTCATTAACAAAATAAATCTGTTTTAACTAATAGAAAAGTTTTGTGTATTGTTCTTTTCTCTATTCTTTATGTCAGTTATCTATTTTTCTCTATTCTTAAATATTGTTCTTTTTATCTTATTTTTCTCTATTAAATATTTTTAATGATCGTACAATATTTAAAAAAAAATATCGTCCCCTATGTGGATATAATATCGATGCTCCTCGAGATTTTATCTTACAAAGAAAATAGTTACATCATCTGGAAGCTGAAAGCTTTCTTATTCATAAAAACCTCATTTCAAGTTTAAATAAAAGAAAGTAGAGAAGCTATTAAGTATACAAATAATATTGACTTTGCATATGTTAATTGATAAAAATTAAAATTAGCACATCATTTTTGACGGGCTAACCCCTAGTGCATCTTATTATAGTTGCCATAAGCCAATAATTACCATGATACAATATAATGATAAAATTTAAAAAGACATTTTTCTTATTTGGAATTTTTTATATATAATTTATTTTGGAATTTTTATATATAATTTATAATTCACTATTTTATATTTAATTTTTAATAAATGACTATTTTTCCTAAAATATAAAATGAAATTTATTGATTTTAATCCTTACTTTACATTTTTGCTTTGAAAAAATCATAAAAAATAAAAATAAAATATACAAATTAGAGAGAGAGAGAGAGAGAGTGAGAGTTAGTTGGTTGGTTGGTTGAAAAAAAGAGGGCTGCGCTTTTTTGCAGGACAAAAATACACTAATATAATCAATAGAAATCTACATATAAAATCACGTTTAGAGTTGTAAAAATAACGTAGGGAACTTCGTTCCTGACGGGGTTCCCCCGACCGCACAAATTTTTTTTCTTCCTCATGCATCAGACGATTGGATATTATCCATAAAATATAAATATCCCTTACGATTTTTTTATAAGTATATATATATATATATATATATATATATATATATATTTACATCAATTGTATACATTGATCGTCGTATTTATTATAAATATATATATTTATTTATTTTGGAATTAATTGCATACATTGACCGTTGTATTTAATTTGAATGTACTCCGTAGCAAAGTGCGGGTTTTCAGCTGGTCATATATATATATATATACACACACACACACACACACACAGAGAGTGTCTCAAAAAATCTTGACACATTTTAAAAATTTATAAAAAACGTTTACAAGGTAGGTACTGGAAATTCACAGATGTCTTACCGCATAATTAAAGTTCCTTCTATGTCAAAAAAGTTCAACAGAGGGCGCTAGTTGTTCCGTGAAAGCGTGAAAGTTGTAAATGGCTATTTTGCTGTCCCACAAATATCTTATTCGTGCTTTTACTTTTGTGTTATAACTTTTTGCTTTGGGGATTTGTCAAAGACAAAGTTTATTCAAAAAAAAGGGGACAGTCTTAAAGAACTCAAAAAAAAAAATCACATAATTGCTTCAATTTCATGTGTTACGGAATCCATTTTGGAATACACATGGGCTGAAATGGATTACCTACTGGATATTCCATGCCACAAAAGGAACAAATATTGAAATTTATTGACTATACTAGAAAAAACTCTAATATATAAGGTAACACGTATGGGAATTTCTAGTTCCTACCATGAGTACTTTTCTTATTATATATATATATATATATATATATATATATATATATATATATATATATATATATATATATGCAGTGGCGCACCCAGGGGGGGGGGCAATGGGCCCTGCTCCCCCCAAAGAAATAGAAATTGCATTATGAATATTGATTTTGTATTATAAATATTTTTATCCGTTCATATGGCCCCCCCCCCAAGAAAAATCCTGGGTGCGCCACTGTATATATACATATATATATATATATATATATATATATATATATATATATATATATATCACGTGAGTAACCACAGTAAAATACGTTCTGCACACTTTGTTTGCCAGCCCTTCGCGCTTCCCCAAGCTAGTAGGGGAGCATATGTCGAAAAAATGAGCTCCGTGGCGGTATTAATGATGGGAACATGGGTGGATATTTTTTTCATCAGAAACTACGTGTAGATGAATAATTTCCATGGTGTCACTCTTTGGTGTGTGGCGTATAGTAGTAATGACGTCATCAAGATGGCCGCCATGGAATAAAAAAAATCCACTTTATTTCGGTTATTTATGGGCCGATTTTCTTTTGTAATACCTCATATTGAAGATAAATAAAATGTCTAGATGACAGATGCAGAATCAAGGACGACGGAGTCATCACAGAGCACAAAAGGGAGAGAGCGCGTCCTGTGAAGAAGATGGTTGGCTCGCGGTTGGGACCTGTGTGTGATTCTTAGAAAAGAAAGGAAGAGCCCCCCAAAATGTGCCTCAATAAATATGCCTATAGCACGTAGTAAGGCCATGCATATGTGTAACTCTCCAGGTTGTAGCACAAAGCTATCTCGAAGATTCTGTTGAGCCATGATAAGTTGCTGTACAGGACGGTAAAGACCCAAATCTAATGGAACAACATATTTTGAATCTACTCCACACACATATATAGTAAATTTTTCAAAGTACGTCTAGAAAGTCAATTGTATGGAACGATCTGTTTGAGTAGCTGGTATGATTGGTAGAGCACATATGTGAGTGATTGGTTTTTGGTCTTTTAACAGCTTCGCATTAAAGACAGTCCAAGTTGGATGAGATGCTGGATTATAACTACTTTCATGATTAGAACTTGAAGGTCGATTTCCGGAACTATCGGATATTTCTTCTGTATCACGTATTATTTTGTTTTTGCACAGACACCACGCTAAATCTTCTACATTACGTAGTTTTAAACGCTGAATTATATATATATATATATATATATATATATATATATATATATATATATATATATATATATATATATATATATATATATATATATATATATATATATATATATATATATATATATATATATATATATATATATATATATATATATATAGGAATGGGGCAGACCGTACCAGAAGATTGCGGAATAGCTACGTTGTGCAGAATGGCTACTAGATGTCGCTGACGTTTGCGCGGCAAGGTAAAACGTACGTGAAGAGAAAAACAGGAGTTCGGTCGTAGGGAGTGACGAGTTAGGTCATCTCCGCGAGACTGCCCACGCATCGAATTGATTTGTGTTAAATGGTGAAGAGAGCGGTTATTTTAATTCTGAATGTCCCTATAACTGTCTAGTAAATGTCCCGTGTAATTGTCATGTCCCAAGAATAATAAATACTTGTTTGTGCAAAAATATGCATTATCATTCCCCTAGACATCTTTGCCATCCTATAAACTTGGGGGATCGCCCCGGATGGACTTTGAGGACTTTGAGGACAATTAGTGACTGTGGTTAATTTATGTAAGTGACTGTGATATGAAAGAACAATCCGTGGATTATAGTGATATACTTTTTGGATTTATTGTGTTACATTTTGGGATACACTGTGAAGTTAACTACTGATGCAAGAGTCCTGCGAGAAAAGGTAGGATATCTTCTTTTTATAACTCTATTGCTGAGAAAAAGATTTATGAAAAATGTCTACTACTATTAATTATAACAAGAATACGCGCAAAGAGGACATAGTGAATGTTCTTACTGAGATTGGTGAGCAGTGCATTGCAAAAGAAACGATTATAGAGTTAAAAAATAAACTAGAGAAATCTAAAGCATTCCAAGATGACCCGGAATTTGTAATGAATCTTCTTAACCGAATAATTGAGGATCGGCAGCCAAAAGCTGAGCTTGAACTGCAGCTAACAAACTCAAAACTAGAATTAGAAAAATTAAAGCTCCAACGCATAGAACGAGAGGTAGAACTTTGCAAATCGAAAGCAGAAGTAGCAGCTCAAGATGTATCAAATACTGAGGTTTGTGATCTTGAAAATTTGATTAGAAGTGTAAAAACTCTAACAATACAGTTGCCGACAAAAGCGGAAAATTTTAGCCTTTTTTTCCAATCATTGGAACGAGCGTTTAAAGTTAAGGATATCCCAGAGAAATTGAAATCCGAAATTCTTATAAATATTCTCGGAGAGAAGGCCCATAGCATTTTACTATACGTTAAAGATGATGAAATGAATGACTATGAGTTAGTTAAATCTTTAATCATGAAAGAATTCCAACCCACGGCTCAAGAGTGTCTACTTAATTTTAGAAGAGCTAGAAGGCAGGTGAATGAGACGCATGTGCAGTTTGCAACACGCTTAAATGCAATGTTCCAATATTATCTCAAAATCCGTAATGTTTCTGATTTTAAACAACTTTTTGACCTAATGGTGAGCGATAAATTTTTAGACACACTAGATCAAGAAACAGCTTCTCACATTAAAATCACACAGGCCGACTCGTGGCTGACGCCTGAACAGCTAGGAAAGACTTGTGACGTTTTTTTTGTTTCTAAAAATAAAACTTTGCATGAAACGCGGAACTATTCGAATGTTCGTTCTAGGAATGAAAGTGACGCTATCAAAGATCGTACAAAATTTGAATATGGAAACCATTCCCCGAGGCAGTTTCAGAGACAGAATCAAAAATTTTCTAGTAGAGAATCTATATCTTGTTATGTTTGTGGGGGGCCGCATTTTGCTAGAAACTGTACAAAGAAATTGTCGAATGCAGAAAACAAGAGTGACCAAAAATACGGCATCAATCACGTTTCAACTTCTATCCCAACTCAAAATGACTATTTATTCAGCGAGCTACAGTACGTCGATGTGTTTATAGACGGAAAACCCTTAGTCGCCACGGTAGACAGTGGTGCGAGTTCGATAATCGTAAACAAGAATTTTGTTTCGGCTGCAAAGCCAATTCATTCTCAGATTGTTTTGACAAGTGTATTCGGTGAATGCCGGACGGCCAATGTTTACAAGTTTCGCATTTCGCTACGCGAAGGCGGGAAAGCGCGAGAGGTCTTGGCTGCGAGCTCTGAGATTGTTGCGGAAGTTATTTTGCCAGCGAAAATTTACGACATGTTATTGAAACCAGAGGAGGCGGTGGCGCCTACGAGCGGTACATGCTTGGAAACGGGAAAACATTTAGAGAGCGCGAATATAAACAACGATTCATCAGCTTCGTTCTTAGTGAGAGTATCCGAATCTTATGATGATTGCCCTTTTGACCTGTCACACATTACTGACTGTAAATTGAGAAACGATATTCATGCGCTTGTTCAAAATTATGAGCCAAACAAAACAGAAACTACTGCTTTGAAAATGAAAATAATTCTGACCGATGAAAGACCCATTTGTCAAAGATCACACAGGTTGTCGCTTCCTGAAAAGAGAGAAGTCGAAAAACAAATAAATGATTGGTTAGAGCAAGGGATAATTAGGGAGAGTTGCTCTGATTTTGCTTCGCCTGTTGTGGTGTGTAGAAAGAAGGATGATACGATGCGTTTGTGCATTGACTACAGAGCTTTGAATAAGAGAATAGTTAGAGACAGATATCCGCTACCTGTTATCGAGGAAGTGTTGGATAAGTTAGAAAATGGAAGGGTGTTCACGACCCTCGATTTGAAAAATGCTTTCTTCCATGTAGAAGTGGATGAAGCAAGTAGAAAATACACTGCGTTTGTAACAGAGTCAGGCCAGTATGAATTCCTAAGAGTACCGTTTGGTTTGTCCATTAGCAGCAATTACTTTCAAAGATACATCAATTACGTGTTTAGAGACCTATTGAGAGACGGGACTTTAGTTATTTATTTAGATGATATCATAATCCCAGCTATCAATGAAAAAGAAGCGCATAAAAAATTAAGTCGTGTGTTAGAAACAGCTTCCAAGTATGGTCTTGAGTTAAACCTTAAGAAGTGCCGATTTTTGCAGAGGAAAATCAATTTTTTAGGCCACATCATTGAAAATGGTACTATTCGACCGTCGTTAGAGAAAACTGCAGCAGTCCGTTGTTTTGCTGAACCCAAAAATGCCAAAGAAGTACAGAGTTTCCTGGGGTTGACAGGATATTTTAGAAAGTACATACCTTCATATGCCATTATAGCAAGACCACTTAGTGATTTATTACGAGCCTCAAAACCTTTCGAATTTGGCTTTGAACAGAAAATAGCCTTTCGAAAACTTAAGGACGCGCTGTCTAATGAACCCCTGTTGCACCTTTACAGAGAAGGGCAGAAATTGGAATTACACACGGACGCAAGTAAACTTGGGTTAGGGGCAATACTTTTCCAGCAGAGTGATGATGGACGCTATTATCCAATTCAGTATATGAGCAAAAAAACCTCCATCCAGGAAGAAAAATTGTGTAGCTATGAACTTGAAGTCCTTGCGATTATCCAGGCTTTAAAAAGATTTCGAAATTATTTATTGGGAACCAAATTCAAAATTTTCACTGATTGTGCGGCATTTGCAAAAACCCTAGATAAAAAGGAACTTACACCAAAAGTTGCCAGATGGTCATTATTCATGCAAGAGTTCCAATATGAAGTAGTACATCGCCCTGGAAAACAAATGCAACACGTTGATGCATTGAGCAGATTCCCCGTTATGCTTGTGAATAGTGATGAATTGACTTACAAAATTGTTAATGCTCAAGAAAGTGACGAATATATCAAAACCATCAAGAAACTGTTACAGGCAGGCAAAACCTCCGAATTTATCTTGAATAATAATGTCTTATATAAGATTGATAATGATGAAGAGTTACTGGTAGTACCTGAAATGATGCAAGTGGACGTTGTGAAGCATGCACATTCGTTTGGACATTTTGCTGCTGTAAAAACTGAAGACTTGGTGAAACGCAATTTTTATTTCCCAAACATGAGAAAGTGTGTTGAGAATGTGATAAGAAACTGTGTTGAATGCATAGTGGTAAATAAGAAGACTGGGAAAGGAGAAGGACTGTTACATCCTATTCCTAAGGAAGATTCGCCATTATCAACATATCATGTGGATTTCATTGGACCACTGCCAACAACCAATAAAAATTACAATCACATTTTCACGGTCGTAGATGCATTTACAAAATTCACATGGCTTTATCCAACTAAAAGTACCACAGCGCAAGAAGCCATCGAAAGACTAAAGCTACAGCAGAAAACCTTCGGGAATCCTTCGACCATAATCAGTGATCGAGGAGGAGCTTTCAGATCCAACGAATTCGAAGAATACTGCACTAAAGAGAATATACATCATGTACAAATAACTGCGGGAGTACCAAGAGCAAATGGTCAAGTGGAAAGAATACATAGAACCCTTATCCCGGTATTAACAAAGATGTCCTTAAATGATCCCGCGAAGTGGTTTAAACATGTAGACTCATTGCAAAGAGTGTTAAACTGCAGTACGTCACGTAGTACTAAGTACTCACCGTTTGAATTACTCATAGGAACCAGAATGAAAAATCCCGAGGATGCCATTATAAGAAATTTGCTTGTGGAAGAAAGTCAAAACCAATTTAATCAACATCGTGATAGCATTAGGAAAGACGCTAAGCAGAATATTTTAAAAATTCAAGAGGAGAATCGTAAGACTTACAATAGAAAACGCAAGGAAGCTTATCAGTACAAGCAAGGAGAACTGGTGGCAATTATGAGAACTCAGTTTGGAAGCAAGCTGAAACTCCGACCGAAATATTTTGGACCCTACCGTGTTACTAAAGTTAAATACCATGATCGCTACGATGTCGCCAAAATTGGAGATCATGAAGGACCAAATGTTACATCTTCATCAGCGGACCAAATGAAGCCCTGGACCAAATGTTGACCTACATAAATGTTTTGGCTAGAATTTAATGTTTGTAAACTGTGTACTAATCTATGTGTTTTTGTTTTTTTAGTTCGTGTATTTTAGATCCTAGGCTGTTGCAGCAGTGAGGACACTGCTAGTCAGGATAGACGAGCGCTATAGGAATGGGGCAGACCGTACCAGAAAATTGCGGAATAGCTACGTTGTGCAGAATGGCTACTAGATGTCGCTGACGTTTGCGCGGCAAGGTAAAACGTACGTGAAGAGAAAAACAGGAGTTCGGTCGTAGGGAGTGACGAGTTAGGTCATCTCCGCGAGACTGCCCACGCATCGAATTGATTTGTGTTAAATGGTGAAGAGAGCGGTTATTTTAATTCTGAATGTCCCTATAACTGTCTAGTAAATGTCCCGTGTAATTGTCATGTCCCAAGAATAATAAATACTTGTTTGTGCAAAAATATGCATTATCATTCCCCTAGACATCTTGCCATCCTATATATATATATATATATATATATATATATATATATATGTTTACAAAAGTATAACACGAAATCAAACTAATGAACAATGGCAAACTTACTATGGCGCTACGCTGCTCAACCGTAAGCTGCAATATTTTAAATAAAAACATTATTAAACCTGACAACACCAGCACAATTCATCAACCTGAAAGATGAAGAATATAAATGACCGGGGGGAGTTGTGACCCCCAACACTCCGGTTAAACATGCTTTTACCTAGGCAACACTCCCGGAAGTCATTCTTCATCTGCAACCTGACGTAAAGTCAAAACAAAACAAGGAGCGATGAAATAAAAAATAAAGGAACTGGAACAACGTACATTAAAAACCTGTATTAAATTACATCATCAGTACTAAACTATTTCAAAACAATTAGTCAATTCACTAAAACATTTCAGCAACCCCATATATTCTCTACACCTATAAACAATGCATCATATAATAATTTTTAAAAATATTTAGACTTATCACTAAATTATAACTGTATCCACATATAACCACTTAAAATAAGCCCCTCCTAAGTAACAAAATATCTACATACAATACTCTAAACATTATCAAATATATACATTTAGAACTATAATTATAACTAAAATAGCAAGGACTCATACCTAGTGCAACTCGACATTATAGACAGTAAAAGACGAGTTGCACTAGGTATGAGTCCTTGCTATTTTAGTTCTAAATGTATATATTTGATAATGTTTAGAGTATTGTATGTAGATATTTCGTTACTTAGGAGGGGCTTATTTTAAGTGGTTATATGTGGATACAGTTATAATTTAGTGATAAATCTAAATATTTTTTAAAATTATTATATGATGCATTGTTTATAGGTGTAGAGAATATATGGGGTTGCTGAAATGTTTTAGTGAATTGACTAATTGTTTTGAAATAGTTTAGTACTGATGATGTAATTTAACACAGGTTTTTAATGTACGTTGTTCCAGTTCCTTTATTTTTTATTTCATCGCTCCTTGTTTTGTTTTGACTTTACGTCAGGTTGCAGATGAAGAATGACTTCCGGGAGTGTTGCCTAGGTAAAAACATGTTTAACCGGAGTGTTGGGGGTCACAACTCCCCCCGGTCATTTATATTCTTCATTTTTCAGGTTGATGAATTGTGCTGGTGTTGTCAGGTTTAATAATGTTTTTATTTAAAAAAAAAAAAAAAATATATATATATATATATATATATATCAGATTTCTTAAAAGCAAAACTGTTAGGCTTTAAGAGTTTTGGTCCATTGTAGTGAATAAAGTCTATCATGTATCTGGATCGTTTCTGTAGCGAACGATTGGGTACCTGTGTTTCAGCATCAGACAGGGTTATAGATTGCAATTCACCTTCGTTATATTCTTGATAAGAAGTCATCACAGTTGCGTGAAGGGTTCCTCGTCCATCAGGCGTGTCTCCAAGGAAGTCTAAATTATCTGCTGTACAAAAGATAAATCTCCCTTCCACAATATCGGGTGGGACATACAATCCGTCATTGTCTTCCATATGGTTCATAACTTCATTGGCTATAGCAGTCTCAAGGCAAAAATTTTATTATAATCAATCGAGTAACCCGAACCATGCATGAGCTGAACCAAGAATTTTCTGCGAGTTTTACTATGTATCGTTAGGCCAACAGTAACTTGTAGAGGAAGGTCCCGTGAGTGTCTGTGTTTAACTAATGCCGTGCTACTATAAACGGTTTGTCTTTCAGTTTGGCACTCATACATAAGAGTTAGTGATAATGCAGCACCCCTTTGGTTAAAATGTTTGTTATCAATCTGCAAACTTTCCATTTTTTTTGTTCCCTCCAATATACCATTTGAAAAAGTATAGAACTTCTTTCGGTATGATATTTATGATTTTTTTCTTCGTTATAGAACTTGTAAACTTCCATTTCTCCTCTGACAGTATGGTTTTACGTAATAATTTAGCTGCTTGATACAGAACTTCCATACTCGCATTCATATCAGAATTGGATTCCACCCGCGACAACAAAACATCATTGACAAATTTCAAAGAAATACGCTGTGATTGATTTTTGGAGATAGGGTCGTTAAATACTACATTCATGTAAAATAATTCATGCTCAATAAGTATTTTAAGAGATTTTCT
Organism: Dolomedes plantarius; assembly: GCA_907164885.2. NCBI lineage: Eukaryota > Metazoa > Arthropoda > Arachnida > Araneae > Dolomedidae > Dolomedes > Dolomedes plantarius. The sequence goes on along the minus strand of OU015493.1, from coordinate 17,986,513 downwards.
TGACAACATGTCTTGCCGTTTAACACCATTCTAATTACAGATATCTCTATAGTGTCTCTCAGGATCTGCCATCGTGACAACATTACCTTCCAAAAAAGAATCTAGCAAACGATCTATGGATTCTACTTGACTAATACATTATGGCAAGTTAGGTGTTGTTTCAATTTCATCAGTACTTCGCAATGACGTTTTTTGTGCAACATTCTTTGTGGTATGCTACATCATATGCATGTACATCTTCTTGATTAATGAATCCACTCAGTTTTAACTTCCAATTGCTATTTTCACTTCGCTAGACAGCATCAGATCCTCTGACCTACCTTTTTGATGAAAGCGGTATATAATGGATGTCTCCTAGCTTCAAGTCTATCGAAAAAGAAGCAGGCATTTTTATGTAGTTTCGTGCCAAGATTTTGGCCTCTTGTACACGGGTGGACCTTATTGTACACGGAGCGTGGGGGAACTATTTCAATTTCCGCTTGTTGCTTTTTATACCTGGCCTGTAGTCTATCAATGTTACCTTTGTGTGTGCATTTATTGTGACAAGTTAAATGCCACCGGACATTTAGCTGGGTTATTCCTTACACTGTAAATTTTCGAGCGCATTCTTCGAGGTGCTGATAATCACTGTCTTTACACTTGTTTCGAACTCTCACTGCATCAAACAGTTTGTGCTGAGTACTTGAGGTTTTAACCAAATCCTCATTCAATAGATGTTGGCAAAATATACACAATTCAAAGTCTATGTCCTTCACTCGCTTTCGCTTAGACGGTCGGTCGAATTTAATTACACCATCCATATTTTAAGTTAACATTTACCACTTGAAACCAAAAAAAATATAGGCAATCTTGAACCGAACACAAGTTGTACTGTCTTTCGTTCAACAACAACTGTTGTAAAGGCACTCATGTATTATGTGTAGATCACAATTCATGCATTTATAATGCATGCCTTTATAACTTTATATTGGTGAAATTTTTATATTTTTTCTTATTTTTGTATATCTCACCTGCCATATTGTGAAGTGTATAAATTATTAACTTGTCCTGTTTGCAAACAAAATCATCATGTAATTTTGCTATACTGTGTAACATTTTTGAATAACATGCTGTTGCATTTTTCTATGATTCGTTAAGTTTTTTTTAATGCTCTAGGGCAGGGGTGGGCAGACTTTTCCAAGGTACGGGCTACTTCTAATTTTGTCAAGGTGTTGCGGTACACCCAGTGACGTAGGTGTGGTGAGCTAAAAAAATGGTCCACAATATTTATTATAACTTAATAATAAATGCGGAATATGTACTTATCTACATAACTACAAGAAAAAAAGCTTACTCTTTTAAAACCGCGTTTAAAGCAAATCGCGTCGGTGTTCCAAAAATGTTTCTTTTAGTATGCGCGCCTTAGGTCTTAGTAAAGGCGGTCACCCCAATATGTCGTGGTGGTCCACCGGTCGATCGCGATCGACTAAATGACCACCCCTGCTCTAGGGTATGTACTCATCTTAACATGTGTATCCCAATGTAATTTAGCACTTGTTTTTTTTAAGTTTGTAAGCACATTTCCTTTTTTTTAAGTTTGTAGCACATTTCATGTGCTAGGCATGGTACAGTGTGATACACTGTTTTGAGGGTTATGTTTTTCATGCAGAAGTGTCTTGTAACCATCCTTAAATAGTAATGACACTTATTTTACTATGCAACCATGCTCTTTGTCACAAGGTTGACTCTTATAGTGCATTCATTTATGTATGACACCTATTTAAGTTGTTTTGTAATTATTTTGTTGCCATTTTCCCCATGTGTTTTGAATGCACTTTCTATGTATAATTTACAGGGGTGTTTTTCCTTTGTTTATTCAATGGCTGGCCAGCCGACATGAAGTGTTTTGTCTTTATGTATAATGTTAATTTAATTACAAGCACAAAAGTTTTTTATCCTTCATGGAGGGTCTCCAGTGTAACTTTGACCTAGCATAACACAGGTTCCAACCGCGAGCCAACCATCTTCTTCAGAGGACGCGCTTTCTCCCTTTTGTGCTCTATGACGACTCCGTCTCCCCCGATTCTGCATCTGTTATCTAGACATTTTATTTATCTTCAATATGAGGTATTACAAAAGAAAATCGGCCGATAAATAACCGAAATAAAGTGGATTTTTTTAATTCCATGGTGGCCATCTTGATGACGTCATTACTGCTATACGCACACACCAAAGAGTGACACCATGGAAATTATTCATCTACAGGTAGTTTCTGATGAAAAAAATATCCACCCATGTTCCCATCATTAATACCGCCACGGGACTACATATGCTCCCCTACTAAGTATTCCTCACGCCTCCCCAGGAGGGCATGCCCCCCCCCCCCCCAACCCCGGTTCAGAACCACTACTCTAATGCATGTTTCCCACTTTTCTTTTCTAAAAATTCGACTAATTGTTAAGTTATCGATCACAGTCCCACAAATATTGATATAAATTCTTTTTTTTTAAATGGTTGTAAAAAGAGTATTTGGCCATCAATCATAATAACAGAGATAGTTACACAAATGCATGTATCGAATGCATGTTATATTCTTTCTCTTAAATATGGATAAATATTGGGTTATCAGTTACAGCTGCGCAAATAATTACAAGATTGCATGTCTGGACTTCATTCGTGTTTCATATGTTCCTTTTTCTAAAAAACGACCTATAATGTTATCATTCAAAACGCCCCCCCAAAAAAACCACAATTGCCCAATAGTCACTCAATCGCATGTGTCGAATGCATGTTTCAGAATAAATTTTTCTGAGCGCTGATTAAGTACTGGGTTATCCATCTCAATTACACAAATAGCCATTCTACTGCATGTCTAGAAAACATGTTTTATATTTCCTTTTACGGTACAATTGACGAAAACTTTTCGGTAATCATTCCTTTCAATAGTAAGAGAAATCAAATAAACAGAGAAGCTGTCCCCTTCAGAAGTTGATAAACTCATCGACCTGATGTAAAATAAAAGTTAACGATCAAGTTCCGTTAAACGAATTTAGAAGTGACCTCGAAGAATAATGTACAAAATTATGAAAGAATGAAATTCATTGCTTGCTACTTCATATTAATGCCAGTCGGAGCAACATTTGTGTTTAGTGGATTTTTCTACGATACTGCTACAATAAAGTATTCCAAATTAAGCTAAAGTTTTGAAAGAATGTTGAAAAAAGATTAAACCCTTTAGATTAATTACAAGTTAAATCAATAGTACGTATTTTTCCATTATTAATATTTTTTATTGTATTTTCTATAAATTAGGTTTGATTTTTGACTTGTTTTATTTATAATTTGTTAAAGCTCTCAAGGTGCGAATTTTTGCTTCAATGGAAAAACAGTTCAGAGATTAAATGAAGTTACCGAACTGTTAGAATGAGGTATCTTTTGACGTTTTCCCTTGAAATTCACCTAGTCAAATTTCACTCTCTAGTCTCCTAGTCAAATTTCACTTTCTTACCTTTCTAGTCATTCTCAGTGGCGTAGCGTGCATAACTGGCGCCCGGGGCACGATACATTTTGGCGCCCTTTTGGGATAGGTTTTTAGAAAATCTTGTTTGTCTTAGGGACTATTTGGCGCCCCTCTGCGAGTGGCGCTGGTGGCATGATAGACTACCCCCCCCTCGCTACGCCACTTGTCAATCTAAACCTTTCCGACGGTGCATAGTTATCTGAAATAGCATTTGAGTCAGAGACCAATAAAAGAAAGATAAATTAAATGAGGATTCTATGAGACGGTATTCAAGAAAATTGACGAATTATCAGGGTGTAATGAATTTTCGAGGTTTTAAATCGTATCATATGAGTATTATACATTGAAAAAAAAACATACACACACAGAACAGGTACGAGATAAATAAATAATTTTATGTGAAAAACGATACTGAATTGTCGTTAGTTTTATGTCTTTATAGAGTCTTTAAACTTTTATTTCAAGATCCATTCATTTGTATCTCCCACAAAAAGAAACTAAAAGTCACTGCATAGGGAAAAAAAAACTTTTATGGTTTTAGCGTATTTCTTAGCAACCACATATTTTAATTTGATTGTTTTATGTAAAACTAGCTGAAAACTCGCACTTCGCTACGGAGTACATTCAAATTAAATACAATGGTCAATGTATGCAATTAATGCCAATATATATATATATATATATATATATGTATATATATATATATATATATATATATATATATATATATATATATATATATACATATATATTTATACTAAATACGACGATCAATATATACAATTGATGTACAAAAAAAATATATATATTTATAAAAAAATCGTAAGGGATATTTTTATAGACAAAATAATGTCCAATCGTCTGCTGCATTAGCAAGAAAAAAATATTTTTTTGTCTATTTAGTTGTTATGCACGTGACGATAAATTTATTTAAAGTACCAGAAAAAGAAATCACGTGATCAGCATTTAATAAATTAAATTCTAAAAATGAATCTTTAAAAATTCACCAAAAATCAGAAAATGGAGGTAAAGATTCGAAAAAGATCTCATTTTAAAAGAATTTTTACGATCTTTCTCGTGGTATAAATTTTATAACGCTCAATTTATTATTTTAAATGCAAACTTTAAAAAAGTTACTAAAACAGCTTAAAAATTTAATTTAAAAAAATCTAAGAAGAATCTTTCAAAAATCTTTCTTAGTGCACCCCTACACTATAAGAAGAATCCCCATGTAAAATTTCAGCCCTGTAGGTCCAGCGGTTTGGTCTGTGCGCTGTATATCAGTCTGTGAATGAGCCATAGGACCATAGGAAATGGGTCGCAACTGCAATTCCTGGGCCACGCCCTCAATTGCAGACTTTCAGGTAATAAGCAGAGGGGAACCAATAGAAACAGAGTATAGGAAAGGAGTGAAATGATTGGATCGCTGCTAATCCGTGAGTTCATACTAGAAGAAAAAGTGAGTAAGCATCTTGCAGGGCAGTAGAAAAGAGGGTCTACAGACGATGCAATGATGAATAAAAATAAAAGAGAAAGTTTAAGCATAGGAATACATTTTTATTTGTTTTTAAAAATTTTTTTTTGTTTTTTACCTTGGCTAGCCAAGTATTATTTTTTATTTTTTATTAATAAGGACGAAGGACAAAACATTTAAGAAAATGACAGGATGGCTCTGGGCCGTTTCCTAGTTACGGAACTGTTTTATATAGATGAGGGGCGTGTTTATGAACAAGCAAGCTCACAGCAATTTTACCTCGACCGTCTTAATTTATCACCTCCAAAGACTATATCCCGTGTCTCTTTAAATGATAAGATCTCTTGATAGGGTGAGACTTAGGCGGAAATTTTTCACTCTACGGCAAAGCTACGAGTCGCTTTGTATTAGAAAACAGTGAGAGAACATTTTATGTCAGCTATATCAGTGGGAAGAGCTATAAAGTCATATTTATGGTCTGTAAGCCCCATGCATCACGAAAAAAATGCTCTAGGAGGGTAGAATTTCTTTCCAATCGATTCACCTAGGGAGGACACATGCAGCGCTGATTTGAAAATAAAGGCGAAAGTAATAAAATGAGACGTGTAGGGATAAAACTACTCTTTTTTGAAAAAAAAATTCAGCAAGTAATATTATGCATTGAATGCAGAAATGTTCTTTGAAAGTGATGCCAAAACCATTCATATTTTGAAAATCTTGTATAGATATATCTCACTACAACTGTTAACGTAAGTGAAAATGTGTTTCTTTTCAGTTCGTTTTCAGTTTAAGTTTAGTTTTATCACAGTCTCGTCTAAAACATTTACACTAAAAGTATGAATTTATCAAAAAGTAGAAAGGTCGATTTTTTTCAAGATCCTTTTAAAGCTGAAAACTGTTAATAGTTGTATTAGTGCAGGTCATTTGGGAAGTTAAATTAATGAACCTAGATAACCTTTCCGCGTCCTGATTGGTACTAATATGCATCATAGGCTGGTAAAAGGATAATTTTCACTAAATTGTTTTGATGTTTGCCAGAAGAACTGTGTCAATTAACCGTGAATATCATAGATGGCAGAAAATATATTTACCGTAGACCACTATGTATTTAGTACAAAAAGAAACCGAAATCTAAAGGGAAGCAGCTTCTGTAGAAAGTGGCTTTCAAATATACTGTCTCGTCTTCAGTTGTACCAACATAACCACCAAACTAAGTTTTATGTAAAGGGTTTGTTGTCTCCTAGTTGAGACAACGTAATAAGAACTTACTAATTTAACGGTGTTTAACTAAAGAAAAACTAATAATACAACTTATCAACACCAAACCAATTTATTTTTCAACTCAACTGGATTGATTCTAAAGAAATCTCTGTATATAACTGTTGCCAAAAAATTATTTTTAACAATAATTATAAAGTAACAGCGGCGCACCCAGGATTTAATCTTGGAGGGGGCCGAGTTGAACAGATAAAAATATTTACAATGCAAATTCAATATTCATAATGCAATTTTTATTTCTTTGGGTGGGGGGGGGGAGGCAGGGTCCCTTGGACCACTCCCTGGGTGCGCCACTGCTAAGTAACATTTAAAATTATAAAAAAATATTTGTGAGTTAATTTTAAATTAATGCCGTTACAGGTTTATTATATATATATATATATATATATATATATATATATATATATATATATATATATATATATGTGTGTGTGTGTGTGTGTGTATGAGCTGCTTAAGTTTTTCAATTTAAAAAAGTAATTTGCGGTTGTAATCGCTCGAAACGTAAGTTTAATTCTTACTTTAATTATATTGTTTGCGTTGATCTGCCACTGAAGAGAGACATCAACTTAAATTTTTTTTAAAATTGAGGCTCATTAGTTGACCTCGAAGGTTTAAAAACCCCATATAAACTATATGGGGAAGTTTTTTCCGGTATTTTTCAAAACCAAAATTAGCAAATGAGCGTTTTAAAATTCTTTATACTGTATTTGAAAATAAATATTTAAACGTAATATGCATCATTTTCAAGACGTGTTTATTTAAATTTAATTTCTTCCAAATACAATTTTAATATTTAGCTATAATTCAATATCCTGTTATAAATTAAGTATAAAATATTTTTTAAAAACTATGCTCTCTTTAAAGAAAAGTATGCATTAAGAATAAAAGTATGCATTAAGAAAAGTATGCATTAAGAATAATTAAGAATGCTTCACGAATTCAAAAACTTTCATTTCTAAACTTTTATCAGAAGACTAACGAGAGTAAAATTCAAGCAAGCTTGACTTGGGATTGAAAAATGAACTAATGTGTTGCATATTTTCCATATCAGTTTCAACTCTTTAGTATTTACCCTATTTTCATAGAAATCATCCGCGAATACACGCTATTTTTGAAATTTCGGTTCGCATCATTATCATCATGAGCTTATATACTAATTTATTTTTCGAAAGTGCCATTTGCATGTAATAAATGTCAGGACATTCAAAAGTATTGCTGGGTTGTGTTTACGTATCCAACAGATGTCGCTGCCTTAATGTAAACAAGGGGAGGGACTCACGCTTTTGACCTCCCCCACACCTCCTGCCCTTCTAGAAGAGCTAAAACAAAGTTAACTGCCGGCTTGTGTGGGAGAACCTATCAAATGATTCTTTTGCGAGCCTAATGTAAATAGCGTTTGTGTATGTTTATGTGTGCTTTCCCCATCAAAATCGTTACGGGGCGAAAATGCGTCACGAATTCAAGCAGCTGTGGGAGTTGTGTTGTTTGAAAAAGAGAGCTGATTATTATTTTCTACTCCCCAAATCCTCATGAAATTTGATGAAAATATTTTATTGGCTCCGAAAAGAAGATCGGCTGCCAGCGAAGAATAGGGTGATATTTGTGTGTTCGAAAGTACCACCTATGGCAGAGGTGGGGAACCTTTTTACCATTAGAGGCCGCATGTAAATTATGTAGTAATAAAGGAGGCCGCATAAGTTGATGAACCTATAAATGCGACTTTTATGAAATTACTAGCGGCCCGTCCCGACTTTGTCCGGGTTGAACAAAATATTATACCAATAAATTTCTAGTTGATAGCCAATAAATTGTAAATCTCTTTTTTACCTTAAAATTAACCTTAACAATACCTTAAATTAATATTATGTTAGATAATAATTAAAGTTAATTTTTTAAAAGAAAAAGGCGTGCCGGAGAACGGCTAGATTCGAACCTCTAACGTCAGAACAGAAGCCCACCGCGATAGCACCACGCTAAGGATCGTTGAAGATTTCGGCACAAAAAGCGGTAGAGGACAGTAGCGGTAACAATGGAGATTGTTAGGATTAAGCCCCTAACTTTATTTCTACTGATCAGATATACATAATATATACCCTATGTCCACCTTGAATAATGTACCTTTCAAACAGTGAAAGAATTTTTCAAATAGGTACAGTGGTTCTGAAGATTACCCTCCACGTACAAAATCGCGCTCTCTCTTTATATATAAGTATAGATTATTGTTAGATATAGTTTTAACAATTTGGTGCATTATATAGAAAAATAGCAAAAAAAAATTAAGTCCTTATTTATTTATTATTTGACATAAAAAGTTACAATATAAGATATTTTTATATTCACATAAGGATAAAAACTTGTTATAACATTAATCCTTAATTATTATTTTTTTTTGGCAGAAAAAATAATACGTTTTAACGTACATGGAGTCAGTCACAACAATAATAGTAAGAAAATAGTTTTTGTGTAGAGATCATATAACATGTCTGGTAGTATTGCTAAGAAACTCTGAGCATTAAATTACATATAAAGTGTAGTTAAAGTATCATACAATCAAGGTAAACGAAGCTTATTTGGATAAATATGCAATTGTAGCGACTTTAGACAACAATTTCAAAATGTCAACTTTATTTTGGCCGACACTGTACATACATTCATGCCGTTCATTATTTAATTCTATTGATTTGGAAATTGTTGTAAGTGGGCGGCGGAATGATCCTTGTTTAGCTTTCACAGGTCCTACAGAAGGTCATTCGCACTTTATGGAAACAAATTTGTAATTTATTTTTGTGGTTTTTATTTTGAGATAAAAATTTGGCAACTCAGAATAATCATCTGCTATTGTTTTGTTTTGCTTGAAATGTAAAATAAAAGATTTATTTTGAAAATGGCTCTTAAAATTGATAGATGGCTCGAAGGTTACGTAACTGTACTTTCCGAGGAGAAATATTCGTATCAACAAATTATAAAGCGGTGTAAAAATAGCGGTTATGGCATTTCAAATAAAGGTATTTATAATTTATTAAATTTGAAAGGAAAAAACAGTCTAATTCAAATGAAAAATGAAAACTTGACCGCAAAATCTCATCCTAAGACTGAAAATCCGTCGACTCAAAGATCCATTGCATCGAAACTAGGAATGTCTTCTGGCACTGTAATTAAAATCAATCATAAAGGTTTGAAGTTAAAAAAGATGTTTAAACCGAAAGTTCATCTGCTTTTGCCAAAGCATATTGCTGAAAGAAAAACAAATTGTAGAAAATTATATGAAAAACACCTAGCTGCTGAAAAATGGAAATTTGTGGTAACACTCGATGGGGCATGGATGTATTTAAGTGACTGTAGTAAAAAAGATCAATTTTCTATTGGTCAACTGACGGGAATGACCATACGAAATGGCTTCGTCAGTGTACAGAAAAGTTTTCAGAGAGATTCAGGATAGTTGCAGGATTATCTTACAACAGCAAATTAAAAATAAAAAAAGTCTGAAGTAAAGCCAACATTAATTCACTCTACTATCAGCAGAATATTTTAGAACCAATTTTTTAAGAAGAAATTCTAGGCTTATATGGAAAGGATATTGATAAAGTTGAGCTTCATATGGACAAAGCCTCTAGTCACACGTCTAAATCAGCTGCCGCTTATTTAGCAAAGAAAGAATCAGAAACTGGAATAAAGTGTATCCCATTTAACGAAACACCTATAAAATCACCTCTGACGCCTCTCCAATGGACTTTTGCGCTTCCGGTTTATTAAAACGAACCTTAGGAAAACGGCATCCAATAACACTGAACGGACTTTGGAAAACGGTCCAAGAGGAATGAGGTAAAATTGACACGATAGTACTAAAACAAAGTTTACTTTCATGGAAAATTCGAGCTAGAGCTATTGTCAAGAACCATGGCTACCAGACAGAAGCAAATCGCCGCAAAAAATATGGCATTTATACATAAAACTTAACTATCAAAATCGTTTCCATAAAGTGCGAAAGACCTTCTGTATTTACGGGCAACGTAAAGTTGCTCTTTGATTTCGTCCATGCGTTTTCTGGGAGTTTGAACAAATTCTCGCGCTTAAAACTAGCTTATTTATGTTCGACTCATTCCTAAATAGTTATTTGCATTAAAAAATATTTTTCATGTCTTTGAGTTGAATTAAAACTATTTTTTTTTATGTGATGATGCTAATGGGTTGAAATTGCCGACAATGGCGAGTATATATCAAAAATATTTATTAAAATCTGTCTACAACTCCCCATCAGGTCCCACCCCAGTTTTGACCGAGGATTCCCAGGGGCGACATCTGAAGGGTTTGTACCCTATCCCACCCACTGACCTCACGGAAGGACTTTCCGATCTAAGGATTTAACGTGCCCATATCCATCCTAGACACGAAGGCATTAAATGGCGCTCTTTGGGATCCGTAACCGAGTACCCCCTGTCTGAAGACCAACGTGCTACCATTAGGATTCCTCTAGCCCCTATTCAGGATGCCTGTAGGGAGTGACAACTTCAAATATTATATGACTTTTAGTGGCATTTAGTGTTACTACTCAAATTTGCCCAAAAGTGCCCGTGGCATCTAGGTAAAAAATGGGAAAAATACCTCTCAGGGGCTCGAGGTGGCCTTTCGGTAACGTGCTGGGTTTCGGTGCTGAGGATGTTCGGATCGAATCCCGACGCGCACCGTTAAATACATCCGCGTCTAGGCCGGATATGGGCACGGTAAATCCGTAGACCGGAAAGTCTCTCTATGAAGATCAGTAAGGGTGGGTGAGGGTACGATCCCACCAGATGTCGGCCCTTGGGGGGGGGGGGGGGGGCGGGCAAAATTGAGGCGGCAGCTAGCTAAGACGGACTCCGACCCTTGTGGTGCTATTTCAAACCGGAGTCGCACACTTCAGCGCGTAGCCTGTATAGACCTGGTCTGGAACTTCCAGCCAGGGGGCATAAGAAACAACAACAACAATATCCCCTCAAAAGGCTCTAAAACAGCTCCACGATATATGCAGAATGCTTGCAGAGAAAGAATACCAGATGTTAAATCAGCCCTTCTCCTAGAGTCAGATTAGAATCCCGATGAACGTCTTTCACCTCAAACGAGCTGTAACTTCGATTAGTTTGGCAATAGAGTTCGTTCGGTTTTTCCGTAAAAATAAACGCCACATTTTTGATTTCCCTCCAATTACTTTGTTTGAACAACAATTCCACCGCTTTGCTCCACTACCTTCTGACATCTTTCATTTAACTTCATAATTCCATCTCCTCAAAATTTTATACTGCTGAAATCTTTTTTTTTTAACGTAGGATTACGTACCTACATAACGGTCCGAGGAAAAGCAAAATTTATGACGCTAAAACCGTCGTCGCGAGTTATAAATCAAGAGTGGCAGAGTAGACATGCGTAACTTATTTTTCTTACCTATTCTGCATAGGGTTATCCCTCTTCCTTCTCTTCGTATGCAGGAATTTTATTGTAAAAAATAAAGAAAGAGGTAAGCAACGATTAGTAATCCTACGTTAATAACCCGCGGTAGTTTCGTTAGAAGAGACTACCTGAATTTTTTGATTTTACCGTTCTTTAAATAATAATGCGTAATATGCCGAAAATGTTGCTAATTATCTTGTTTTTATTAACTAGCTTTCGTGTTTGTTTGTTTGTGTGTGTGTTAGTCCGGTACAAATCTTGCAATCGATTTTTAACTAACTTACCGACAAGCTAGACATTTGAAACTTTTAGAATAGCTCAGAACACGATGACAATGCATTATTTTAATACTTTTAGCTATCTTTAAGCAGAATTAAATTCATTTTCAGTTAATTTTGTTTTGTAGACTGGTGCAGACATCTATTGGCCGGAAAGGGAACTAGTCAAATGCAAGTTAACTTCCAATTAACTTCATTTTCTTTCAAGTTGATGGGATAATTCATCAAAAAATTTTAAAAAGTATTTATTAATACATAGAATTGTCAAGTTTATATGATTCAACAGAAGATTTTAAAAACATGGTATATAAAAAGTTCTTTTTATCTTGTAATTATTTTATTCTAATTTCCATCTTTTTTATTAATATGGCTACACAAAAGTTCACCAAGTTTGAGACGTTTTTGATGCACGCTGATATGACAGTTATCATGACACAATCTAACAAAATTGTGTCGAATGACGTTAAAGACAACTAAATGCTACTAGAGCCGTCTTAGAAAAAAAACCGTACGAACAGTTTGTGCAATCCAATCTTACAACAGACTTTTTGAAGATGATATTTAGAAGTTATTATAACAAAAGTCCATTCAGTCGTAACCTGTCAGAATTTTGATTGGAAGCATATCTAAACAAGTAGACATGTTATTTAAATCCAAAGATTTTGTAACTAATTACCAAAACGCAAAATAAAGCAATTTTATTTTCAAAACTTCTAAGCATTTTTAATAAGATATTTCATGTTTCTTTATAGCGAGGCAAAATCCGTTCCTCTTCAATAACATTATTTCCTCGAAAACAAAAATGTATTCTCTATAAAAAAACCGTTTACATTTTAACTAATATACTAACTATGACAGCATTAAAATCACCGATGCATGCATCTGTCATTTTAATTAACAAATCAAGCCGTAAATTGACTTTAAGCGACTCCTTAGTGGAAAATATCAAGCGAAAGTATCTTTTAAAGTTCCACAAAGACATTTTAATTATTTATTTATTTTTAACCTAATAACTATGTCAGTAAATGCCAGTGACGGTTAAATAAGCTTATTTCTATTTCACAGAAATGAATTCCGGTATGGAAGTTGATTACTTATCGCTAGAAATTTAAGATTGAAATATTTATAGTAAAAATCTTGTTTCAGTAATTACTTCTTTTTGTTATGGAGTACTGAGAATATTTCGAAACTCTTATAAACTTGAAATGTTTCTCTTTTTTTCTTTCTTTTTTTGAAATCGAAGATATGAATTTAAGGCTGAGACATCTTTAAAAAGAGTAAATTGATTTTGCCACTCTCTACCAGCCTTTGTATTTTATAATATAAATATATTCAACCCTGATATGTCAAACTAAAATATCTCTCATTACTGACAGTAGTGTTTAAATTAGTAGATCCCCTAATACAGTGAAACTTCTCTATAGTGAACAGTATTGGTTCCGAAAAAAGTGGCCGTTTTGAGGGGTGGCCGTTGAAAAGAGGTTTCTTCCATAACTTTCGCTCTATGTATTTTTTAATCGGTTCTGGCCGTTTAGAGGATTGACCGACTAGAGAATTTTCACTATATTACCAATTCTAGACCCTTATCTCAAGCAGTAGGTTCGCGTGTAAAATACAAGGGAAGTGACTGAAAACTTAATTTTTTTAGCTTTATTTCTAACCAATAGATGGCTATACAAGAGCTAAATCACAGAATAGAAAAGAGGCCGCAGTTATAGTTGAACTTTTATCATTAGAGTGTTAACCTTTTCCTTATGGGGTGAGATAGCATGCATCCCAAGAATACGGGCCCAAGAATGATTATATATATATATATATATATATATACATATATATATTTATATATATATATATATATATATATATATATATATATATATATATATATATATATATATATATATATATATATATTGACCCGAATTGGGTCATCTCTTGATGAAACACAATCGAGGCTGAAATTAAATGCATCGCATCCAAGCCAACCCGCGTCTCTCGTTGCGCGCGAATCTAGAATTAGGGCAAAGAGGGGTTGCCAGGAATTGGCGGAGAGAATTAGTATATGAGAAAGGGGTAAAGAACGGAAAGGTTACCATAGAGAGAGAAGTCGAATTACAGGCTATTAGAGGTGGTTAACCGGAATCGACTGTATATATATATATATATTCCCGTGCTTGGTGTCAAAGCCGACACTCTAGGTAGCAACACACAGGTTATGGAAATTGATCAGACAGCTAACTAATTAGAACTCCGTTACACTTAATAACAATTTATTTGGAGTATTCTAGATTAATTATCTCACGATTAGGTCGTGTTCTTGAACATCTATTACACACAAGTAATTACCGTTGAAGTCTGCGAACACACGTTGAGGATAGTCCTCTCTGCTGGCTGGATGCACTGTCGCTGCAGGTTGTCGGTAGGGCCTTCAGGGAATTAGGCTCTAACGAAGAAGTACCACTATTTGTAGTAAACGGATTCCGCTTGTCGGAATCGGCTGGATTGAAGCAAACTCGAACTCCACGAGTATGCGATAGATCTGTCGCAGACTAGTGGACGGCCCGTCCCACGCACGCTCACTAAAGAAGCTAGCTGCTTCAAAACTAAGGAAGATCAAGCTTTGATCTTTCCACGACCCTTCTCAGCGAGAAAAAGGTTTCCACACTTCAGAGGTCTGAACCTCAGAATCCGAATCGGGATCAGCCTAGGATCTGGATCAGATCCAGCGTTAAAATCAGTCTCCGACCCCCTAAAAATCTCCTGCGTCGCCTTTTAAAACCTTTCCCCCTGGCGAGATCTTTAACATCCCGCTCCTTGAATCTGGGCTCTGATAGGCCCTTCCTTTTGGCCCGTGTCCCTAACGATACCTGTTTTCATACCGTAATCGCACCGGTGGATCATTACTGCTTCTCGTCAAGAGGCGGATCCCCTTTTGTACTTTAACATCCAACCGCCCAGATATCGTGGCGACTCGCTATATGTAAGCAATCATACGCTGCGGGGGAAATATTGCATCCTCGAAGTTGGGGCCGCCGGTGGGGTGGCTTTGTTTCCAGCCGCGGTTAATGTATTTTATGGATCATAAAGAGGGAAAATGTCACAATCAATCAATCTATATATATATATATATATTATATATATATAACACTCTTAATAGCCGTTTTTACAAAGGGGTATGACATTTTCCGTTCTAAAGAGGGAATCGGAAAAATAGGCCCCGTATGCTAAAGGTTAACAGAAGCTATTTTTATCGGTGTTTCTGCAGTATAATATCTGGTGTTGCGCAATCTAGCGATCAAAAATGTAACTAGCAAAAGTGTTACTTTTTTTCCCTCCTAATTTTTGAAGGAAAATTCAGCTATCTGGCATGTCGGTGTATTCGAGATTGCGCCACTGTCAAAACATGCCGATACACAGCCATTTTAAGTTTTGTGGAATTTTTCGATCAACCAACACACACACACACACACACACACACACACATATATATATATATATATATATATATATATATATATATATATCACGAGCCTGTCTAAATTCCGGCTCGAAGCGTACTCTTTATATCGTAAATCTCTCTTAAACTCCCTAATACTTATTAATAATATTGCAGTCAGTAAACATAGGCCGTGGGTAATGATTACAAATTAATTACATCCAACAAGTTTATTCCAACTATTAATTTAAATGTCCTCGAATTCAATCCGCCCATAATTTAGTTTTTCAAGTAATCATCTCACCCTCGTGACGCGTGACCGCTCTATCCAAATGCTAATCCCGCTCTGCCGAAAACTCTATTGTTCCTCAAGGCGTCTAAACTCATCGCGCCAGCTCATTGATGTCTGCCGAATGTTCGAGAAGCATCTTTTGCTGACTTTACAAATAATTTTCATGCGAAACCTAGTCTGAACTCCAAAACAATTCCCCACGCAATGAATGCCTGTGATTCTATTTCTTGATCCTCCCCAAGGCCATCCCACTCTATTAATAACTCCTATATAGTCTATGCATTCGTAGACGCGTGTAATCTGATTGACTCTGAATAATCATGGCTTTTAACGTTAGAAATTAGTTATTTTGAACCCCCTGTAAATTCTCAATTAATGCTTAACACTCACACACACACACACACACACACACACACACACACACACACACACATATATATATATATATATATATAAAATGCTGATTGAAATAACATTTATATTAAAGTTCATAAAACATTTATATTTATGTTAAGATATATATTAAATGTGTGAGTGTAAAAATTCGGTTTTATCATATCCAGTGCAAATGCAGGGTAGGCCGAGGTGGCCTTGTGGTAAAGCGCACTGGCTTTCGGTGCTGAGGGTGCTTGGTTCGAATCCCGGCGCGCGCCACTAAAATACCTTCGTGTCTAGGCCGGATATGGGCACGTTAAATCCGCAGACCGGAAAGTCCCTCTATGTAGGTCAAAGAGGGTGGAAGAGGGTACGATCCCTCCAGATGTCGCCCCTGTTGTTGCTGGGTCAATATTGCGGTGGCACCTAGCTAAGTCGGACTCCGACCCTTGTGGTGCTATTCAAATCGGAGCCGCACACTTCAGCCCGAAGCATATATTATGGACCTGGTCTGAAATCAATTCCAGCCAGGGAGAATAAACAACAACAACAATGCAGGTTTTCAGAGGACTAAAACTATGCCTACAGCGAGAGAAGATTGAATGAAATCCAGATTTGCTTGCAACATTGCCTATATCATTATTCCAGAACAAGTCCTTTACCACTGCAATTCATTACTTAGACGACTAATTAAATCTACCCGATACATGTGGAGGTTTTAAGGTGATTAAAAATATCCTTTCAGCATGCTAAATTGAATGAAACAGATTTGCTAATTGTCTGCATTATAGCCTAGACATTATTTGTATAACAATGTCTGCACCACAGTAACTCAACACTTCAATAATCAATTCATTTCAATTACATATTAATTATTTCTAACCGGATTAGAATGTACAGAGCGAAATGGAATTATCCGATTCCAGTCTCCAAATGAAACGTTTTCTTTCGCAGATTTATTGTACCTCCGACATTTCTCTGTGTTTAATCTGGAGCCGAAGTATATCAATCGAGCCTCGCCTAATCGAATCTCGAACCGAATAACGCATGTAGCGAGGCATTCATAGGAGTGCAAAAAAACCGCATGTAGAAGCACTCTTTCTGAATATAAATATTGTAGCTCACGCGAGAGTAAAAAAGAGGATCCTTGCGTGTTGTTTACCTTTTACGTGACTTATTGCGTTACCTGATGTGATTGTGTACACAGGGAGAGAGGCTTCGATCGTAGGAAAAGCGATTTACTATGTATTTATGATGTTTAGGTTGGTTATTACAGCAGCAGATTTCTGCTAAAACAATGATTCAAGGTTCTAAGGGTTCAAAAATATACTTTTTATTTTCTGTCGCAGTATGTGTCAAATACTCGAAGAGTCATCTTTAAAATTGAAGGCTCATAACAATCTAACAAAACTGTCTAATAAATGCTATATATCATCTCCTAATTTTCAAAAGCGTCATCTCATTTGACATTTTTAAAGCGAAATAGAAGAAACGGCAGTAAAACAGCACTGGGATTTCTTCTCTTTATTTGATAGTTCAATTAAAAATTGTCATGTCTAAAAAGCTAGATTTTAAAGTTGGAATTTATCTTTGTATACGTGTGACAGTTCATTTACGAAACAAGAGTGTTTGTTACTATTTTTGATTGTTTTACTTGAAGTGTTTTGATGTTTCTCAATATTACTTTAACAGTAGAAAGACGGGAATTTTTTTTCTTACTAAAAAGACTGAACGCCGTCATTTTGACGGTTAAAAATAAAATCAAGAATTTAAAATATTTAATTTCTGTAAATGGTTGAATGCTTTAAATTTTGAACTATTTCATACCAATATATAATAAATTAGTATATATATTTAGATACATTTTTATGCAGGTATGCCGATCTGACAACCTGGTATGGTTTATCCGTAAAAATATATCATGGTTTGTGCAGTCCTTATTTTTCGACACCAATATTTCCGAAGAGCCAATGTTTTTGTTATTTGGAAAAGGGGGAAGAGACGAAAAGTAACTAACATTTTTCCGGTATTATTTTACAGATTTCTGCCCGTTTTCTATATTGCCGTGAAATTGACGGCTTTCAGTCTTAACATGTATACAGCACATTTTCTCCCCCTCTTTACTATCGAATATAATTTCGTAAATGTGTGTTCCTATTTCACTTAACATTAAAAAAAGTCATAAAATTTCAGAAGCCTGAGGACATAAATACAGACAAAGCGCTCAATAATAGTGTCGATCCTCCTCACTTCTACGGGTTCACTTTGGTTCGTTTGTCAAGACGTTTTCAATGATACACAAGTAAATTTTCACAGCATAAAGTTCAGTACACACCCGTGAATATTCAAAGTTTTATTTCTTTCGCAAGCTCAAACGCAGCTGTCTACAAACTTATTTACAGTATTATACAATCAATTAACTATTTCAGTCATATCCCAATGACTGTTACCTAACAAAGACCTAGTGCGTCTTCGGGGTCTCAATACACCCACGCACCGTATTCGTCTGCCCGACTCTCTCAAGAGCCAACACCGCAGACTAAATAAACCCACACGCCTTCTCTCTCGTGGGCACAAGCACTCTCTCCCACGTCCCCCTGACTTCTGCTCGGGGTACCGTCAACAACCTCGAATCCCTTATCGAGCCGGGGTCATTGCCCTACCCCCCTGCTTTCTTGAGAGGAAAGTACAGGGACAAAACAACAGGAGTTGACGCGGCAGACACGACAAATAGTATGTCCAAAACCGTCAAAATGATGGCAGCCAACTGAGTCTGAAAAGTTTGCTGTCGGTTTGATAAAACTTTGTATGGTTCATTTCTAAATAAGTTAAGAAGTTTGAGTATAAATCTTTCGTAACCTAATCTCTCGATGTGTTTTGATAGTTGAAATTTTAGTGCTTTTGAACTTTCTACGTGGCAGAATTCCCTGGGGAAATTTTTGGAGACTACGGGGTAACATCAAATTTATTTTGTTTAGAAAATCAGGCAGAAGTTAAAGTTTCTAGTTTAGAGTCTTGTAGACGAAGAACTAATGCAGGGTAAATAATGTTTGTTTGGAGTTAATAATAGTTTAAGTATTAGAGAAATAATAAATGAAAGTGAAATAAATTCGGTGACACGTAAAAAATTAGTTTTCATTCTGGAAAAGTTCACCAATGCATTATTAATTTGCAAGTTTTATAGGTCACTTTATTATGGGAGCCCCTATGTTGCTCCCAAGGGTGGAACAGCACAGAAATATCTATGACTTCAATATGATTCGAATCCAGTCCCTTGCGATGGTAGGTTGCATTGCGAACCACCTTACAATGCAGTCGGTGCACGTGAAGTATATAGAAAATAATTGCAAGATAAAAAGAACTTTTTACATACCATGTTTATAAATTTTCTGTTGAATCATATAAACCTGACAATTCTATGTATTAATAAATACTTAAAATTTTTTTTGATGAATTATCCCATCAACTTGAAAGAAAATGAAGTTAATTGGAAGTTAACTTGCGTTTAACTTTTCGTTCCCGTCCCGGCAGATAGATGGCTGCAACAGTATACAAAACAAAATTAACTGAAAATGGATTCAATTCTGCTTAAAGATGGCTAAAAGTATTAAAAATGCATTGTTATCGTGTTATGAGCTATTCTAAAAGTTTCAAATGTCTAGCTAGTCGGAAAGTTAGTTAAAAATCGATTGCAAGATTTGTACTGGACAAACACACACACAAACAAGAAAGCAAGTTAATAAAAACATGGTATAAAGGTCTTACATTATTTGTCTAAATTACTGGACAAGATGATTCTATGGTGGAATACCAGATTAAAAATGCTGTGTTAAAAAATGTTTGTCATGTAAAGGTGCCGGCAGATATTGCGATTACAGAGCACAAAAAGAATTGAAGGTAAGCTAATACGTTCATTGCAGTTACTTGCATGTGTCGTAAAAGACAGGTAACTTTTCAATTCGAGCTGAAGGTGAGCACAGGAATTCACTACTTTTGGAAAATATAGAAGTTGTTGCTTTTGAAGAATCTACTTAGAACGCCGTGAAACAATTACACTCAATGCATTCCAAATTTATCAAATAATTAGACTTATCTCACTAATTTCAGGAAAGCCATACGAAGATGCTCAAATTCTTCTCCTGTAGCAACGTGTGGGAAGAAACGTAAACAAACAACATGCACTAATTGAAGCGTTCCCGCTGAAAATAGGGTAAGTGCCAAAATTTCCGAAGAATATTTTTTCACTGATTCAAGGGTTTTTTCCAAGGCTAATGGCGTGGAAAAGGGAGATAAGTCCCTAGCTAGTTTGGTTTAGTTCTGCGCTAGACACTTACCTCCCTTTCCATGCCATTAGCTTTGGAAAAACCATTGTATCAGTGAAAAAATACTTTTTGGAAATTTTGGCACTTACCCTCTTTTCAACGGGAACACCCCAATTGTCTCTGCATGCTTAAAACAGATGGGTGGATAGAGAATTTGCCTTTGGCATAAAAAACTCACTCTCTAATTGGCTGATCAAAATGATTTCGAAGCAGTCAAGGAAAATATTTGTTTTCTTTTGGTAGTCGTTTAGTTCAAATCGTTTCTATGTATTAAAGTAACTAATAACAAATCTAATGCTTTTTTCATGATAAATATTCAGCATGATATACCCAAAAAGGTCATGAACAGGATCTAAAATGGCTATGTCTATTGTCTAGCGAGAGTGCAAATAACTTCTGGTTAACAGTAGAATCTTGCTGCTCGTATATTCCGCCACTCCATGATGTCAGCTGCCTACGTCATACAGTAGCTGAGATATAAGCAAATGCACTGTGGCGTCACGTCAAGGCTAAACTCTCTGAGGAATTTTGAAAAAAATTCACAACTATTGGATCCGTAACAAAGAAAGACAGAGTCCTAAATAAAAGGCGAAGCCAATTTTTAAAACAGAAACTTAAAGAGGAAATTTATTTACAAACACAAAAAGTTTAACATTTAAGGTTACAACATATTCAATTTAACTCTGTGCAAACCTACAATGCACGATCCCGGACCCCTCAGTCCCAACACAGGAGCTTAAAAAATACACGTCCACACAGGGCGGATTCTATGCAGCGTCTCTCCCTCAGAGAGGGGGTTGGCAATCGTTGGTGACAGTTTCTTCGTAACGCCGAAACTTTATTACATCCCAGAATCGTTAGGACGACAGCTTTACTGGCTGCATCTGTGGGAAAACGTATTTTAATCCCCCACGTGTTCAAAACCGATGGAAAGTGGCAAAACTTTCCCCGATAAAACGCAGCTGTGTTTCAATCACTCTGTGGGGTCTTGGGAAAACATAAGACAATATTTCCAGTACGCTACAGCACATTGACGATGCGGAAAAGCGAAAGATTTTGCTTGCAATTTCAGGTACGCGCAAAGGTTAGTGAACACGACCTAGGAAATAGTATTTGAGTTATATAGAAAATTTTCATGTAATAGTACGCAGTCGAAGCTTCGCCATCTGGTATACACAAATAATCTTCCATTCCTTTCAATAAAGTTGGTTGCACTTTCCGCAAGTTATTTCATGCATCGGTTTTATGACAGTGGATGATCGGTAAATTTTTCTTTAATTCACAAAATAATGCTTCCCTGTTGTGAGACCATAAGCGCGTGAAACTGAAGACCGGTCGGTACGAAGCAAAACCTGTATGCGCAGCCGAGGGTTGGTTTCCCATGCTCGGTGAACAGTGTCATTATTGAGGGCCTGGGCGCCGGACGGACAGTACAGATCTGCCGACCAAATGGGGCAACCCGGGGCCCTTAAATTTTTCTTTAAGGGAGGTCTGGGACACATTTAAATATTATTTATCGAGTTAAAATTTTGAATTTTTTGTGATGGTCAACCATATAATTTGTAAACAAAATCACATCATAAAATTTCTCAAAAGTTTTTAAAAAATTTAAAAGTTTTAATAAAAGTGGGGCAATTTAAAATCTTTATAACTCGAAATATTATTTGTCGAATTTCAAAATTTTTTCATTTAATTAAACAGAAATAAATATGTTTCAATTTTGATACAGCATTTTTTGAAACATTAATTTTTAAAGAAATTAAAAATATTTAGATTAAAAAATTATGTAACTTATTTTTAAAAAAATCATATTTTCAAAAGTAAATATTTTTTTCAAATTTGTTGAATCAAAGTCAAAGTAAAATAGTTGAAAAATACATGTTCCAAGTTTCAATCATGTATCTTTAACGGTTCTTGACTTATAACAATTTAAAGACGAGAAATTGGGAGAAAAACCATCATGCAGAAAAACGCACTCACAGTTTTAAACAACGATTGGCTACTAATAGAATGTTGCAAAAAAAAATCCTGTTCTAAATAAGATAGAAGCATGATTTAAACGTCATTTTAAGCGTAAAAGAACAAAAAAATTTTTAATGCAATAAATTTTTTTTTGAAAATTCGAACAATTTTGCGTCCTGGACCCCCTTAAAGAAAATTAATTCTAGGATACAACTTACATAGGTAACAGAGCCAGTTATGTAAACATAGTTTTATTGCAGATCGTCAGTAAAGGCGCTGTATGAGCGAAACAATTTTCATGCACGAAGGAGCACCTCCGCTCATTGCATTCCTTGTTCAGCTGCTACATTGGCAGCATTTCACAGACGAGGGCTTTTAAGCCGATTATCTTTTCAAAACCCGTTTGTGAAGTGCCACTAATCTCTGTGACTTTTTGCTTTGGGTCACCTTAAGAGACAATGGGCGTACAATGGTCTAAGGCAGTGGTCGGCAAACCATGGCTCGCGAGCCACATGTGGCTCTTTGGCCCCTTCAGTGTGGCTCTTCCACAAAATACCACTTGTGATTGAAACTTCGTGATGACTGGTTTTCTTATTTCTGTTTTTACATACTTAGTTGGTGTTTATAGACCTTTAACTTTAGTCAAGTGCTCTGAGTAAAGACTAGAATTGTAGTTAAAATACGCACCCCTGCGGTTGGGAATTCCACCTGCCTCTGTCCGAAGCGCTTTGCCTTCCCTCCAAGGTACCCCTACCAGCGGCACTTTCCCCTCCACTCGCTTTCGTTCCGTTGGGCTGCTGGATACGCAGCGCGGGAGAGGCCGTGACCTTTGAAATCCGAAGATCTTCGATTCCGAATGTCATGGATAAGCGAGCGTGATTCATCCACAAGTTGAGCGAGCCAACAGTCAGCAGTGTCATTGTGCACAGGCCCCAACGGACTGACCAACTTGGGACAGCATCTCCCCTCCCCGTTTGTTTTAGATGTGTAGGAAGAAATTACCACCCACTCTTCTGAGAAAAGGGGCTTCCTTTCGACCCCATCTACTTGGCCACCTGCACTAAAGAGTGTCCAAGCATGGGGAACGAGAGAGAAAATGAGAGGGGGTTGGCTTGCGACAATTTGAGGCCCCCAGAATCGGTGTGTGGGAGGCCAAAGGAAGATGACCCTGAGTGGAGAGAGAGCTCATGACGAAAGAGAACAGTCTGTCGAGAAAGCAATCTGATCGGTTGATTTTTACTGTTAGATTTTTAGGTTCGATTCCGGTACGGGCAAACTGTCTGGGTGAAATTTTGAGAAAATCCGAAAGAGAGTTAAATCTTTCAGTGAAAGACCGTGGATGGTCTTATTTGATCAATTATCTCAATAAATTATTACTATTATTAACTATTTTCGGATAATTACTAAATTAACTAATTTCGGATAATTACTAAATTAACTAATTTCGGATTATTACTATTATTAAATAGCCGTTTATTAGCGAGTTTTCGCCGAAAAGTAGTAAAAAAATTATTTTCTCATTTATTCGCTCATATCGGCAAATTTCGCATTTATTCGCATCTGTTTCGTAAATACGAAAATTACGTATGCCTAGTTAACAGTTGCGATACAAATCTGTACTTGCATTAAAAAAACTATGAAAAGGACTTATAAAAATGGCTCCCCAAAAAGGCAAGAAGAAAGGAGGAGAGATGAAGCAAAAGAGGGTTCTTTTTGTATGTCTTTCTGGCTAACCGAGCAACCCACCGAAGATACAGAATGCATTACAGAAGAAACAAAAGATGTGAGAAAGAATTTTTTTTTAATGTAAGGTTAGAGGTACGTTAGTTTAGATTGTAATTTAAAGTAACCGGTCTTAAATTTATATTTATAATTCAATACTTATGGTGATAAAAATAAATAAATAAACCTAATACAGTGAAGTTTGTTCCGAATACACCGAAGTAATACACCGAAGTTTGACGTCATATTCTGCATTTCCATTTTTAAGCCGATTCAAGTTAAAGGCGATTCAATTAAACCGAATCAACGACGTAAGTTTCGTTTAGATTACGTCATGTCTGGCAATCTTCCATACGTCATAATTAAACACAAATCTTCAGTTACCAGCCGATAGCATTTTTCAAGTGAAGTGATGTAAATCAACAAGATATTTGAATATCGGTTTTTGTTAAGTGTATATAAGCGGCGAACACTTTCGAGAAAAGGGGCATCACGACATCAAGGATACACAATTATCGTAAGCTTCTTGAGCTGATTGGGATGAAGTATCAAGCCTGTCTAGAGTAAGACGTTTTGTATTAATTATATATTAATTCTTGTGATAGTCCATCACAGTATGATAAAATATAATGTTTGTTTTAAAACTGATTTAAAGAAAACCCCAGTATTATTAGTAAGAAGAAAGATGTTGATATTGTTGTTTTTATCTAATTCTTAACCAGTTTTTCAAATGAATAAACTTTTAGTTATTGTTAAAAAGTCTTGTCGTCTATACATGATTTTGAACAACTTTAATGGTTTTAGCGTATACCTTTTTTAACATAGCTTTTACTGCACATTTTAAACTCTGCTATTTAAATATAAATTATAAGAATTGTTGACGTGCATGTTTTTAACATGTACGCTAACAGTCTCCGATAGCGCGGTGTTTTTATAACGCGATTTCCATAAAATGCGGAGCGGAAATTGTGACAGCTGTCCTATGACTTGGTCTCCTTATAACGCGTTTTTCGTACAAGAACATTCGAACAACTCAAATGGCTAGAAAAATTTATCTATGGCAGAACTTATTTGATAAGTTAAAATTTTGTAGTTGACATTTATGGGGTATTCCCTCTTTATAAATTCTAGTTATCAGGGAATTTCCATAAAATTGAGCAAACAATAAAGCATTACTCTCTTTTAATTTATTCTAAGATTGTCTCAAAATGTGTTCAGACGTATGTGTAATAAAGTTCTTTTGACTTGTTTAATTTACGTTATTGGAATCGTATAACATTAGAGAACATCTACGTAACATTTTTTATTTGCAGTAATACAATGTCTAATTTTTCTAACTGGTTCTAACTTGCTCTTACTTGTCCTAACACGCATCGTCATGGTAGGTCATGCTTGAACGCGTTCAAAGTAGCGTCAATCTCGTTTATTAATTATAATAATTTATTTATTTCCGAGATTCTATATAACGCGGTACGAATTTATTTAATTTGTATCATTTCTGAGTTTCTTATAACGCGGTTTCCATATAACGCAGCAGTAGTTTCCATATAACGAGGTATAAATTTATCTGATTTATCTTATTTCTATGTTTCTTATCACACGGTTTCCATAGAACGCATTTCCTGATTTGAATTAATTCTGAGTTTCTTATAATACGGTTTCCATATAACGCAGTACGAATTAATCGCGTTATAGGAGACTTAAGTGTAGACTAGTGGTAGTCAACCTGGTCCCTACCGCCCACTAGTGGACCATAAAGTTCCCTGTATTTTTCCAACCAGCTGTAAATCCTACAGGTGTTTTTTGTCATCAATTTAAGAATTGTAATTATTTTGTG
Organism: Dolomedes plantarius; assembly: GCA_907164885.2. Lineage (NCBI taxonomy): Eukaryota > Metazoa > Arthropoda > Arachnida > Araneae > Dolomedidae > Dolomedes > Dolomedes plantarius. The sequence continues at coordinate 17,960,611 of OU015493.1, read as the reverse complement.
TTCTAGCGTTATTATTATTGCCGTTCTGGAAGTAAGATAATTTGTTGTGATTATTCATTGGGGTTAAAAAGATATAAAATAATATAAATTTGTAAATAGAATAAGTAATGTTATTCTATCTACGGCAATTATAAAATGAAACATTTTTCTTGGTGTCCTGATTGACATGACTGCAAAAAAGAAACAAAGAAAAATGGAAGACGGAAACCGTGAATTTAGAGTTGAATGGACCGAGACTTTCGCGTTTATTCAAAACTTAAATGGTCTTCTGACCTGTCTTATTTGTAAGGAAAAATTGACTCATAACAAAAAATCAAATTTAGAGAGACACTTTATGACTAAACACGTGTCATTTCATAATAAATATCCTGTTGGCGATGCAAGGAAGAAAGCAGTTAAGGAAATTCAGAAGAGTCAAGAAAATTTTCAAATTCTGTATTTAATTACTGGATTTAATCTTCCAACAATGTTAATATTGCAAGTTTTGTGGTTAGTCAAGAGATTGCTAAGAGAGGAAAACCATATACAGACGGCGAATACATAAAAAGTTGTTTTATAAATGCATCCGAAGAGCTATTTCGGGATTTTAAGAACAAAGCAGATATTCTAAAAAAATTAAAGAGTTACCATTGTCTGCTAAAACAGTGAAAGATAGAACAGCCAAAATGTCTTTGAATATAACCAACCAGCAAGTCGAAAATCTTAAATTGGTTTCAGTTTTATCAATAGCAGTTGACGAGTCTTGTGACATAAATGATGCAGCGCAAGTTTCACTTTTTGTACGATTCATTTCATCTACAGGTCCTAAAGAAGAACTTTTAGGATTATTGCCACTCAAAGGTCAAACTCTGGAGAAGATATAGCAAATGCTGTAATTCAGTGAATTGAAAAACATCATATTCCACTAGATAAAATAGTCTCAATTGTGGAGCTCGAAATTTGAACGTCTTTGTGCTGATCTCGAAATATTGATATACGAAATATACGATCAAGAAAAACAAATGTGAACTTAGTTCACAGCACAAGTGGTCTGCTTTGAAAGACCTGGAGAATGAAGATATGTTGATTTTTAACACATGGAAAAGTATTCCTGACTCATATAATCAGCTGAAAAAATTAGCATTTGCTGTTCTTTCCTTATTCGGGTCTACATATTCATGCGAACAATCATTTTCAAGCATGAACCTTATCAAGAATAAATTGAGAAGTCATCTTATTCATGAGAACCTGGAATCGTGCCTAACATTAAAAACAACATACAAACCTGACTTACCCAAACTTTCCAAGGAGATGCAAGGCCATTTTTCACATTAGTGTTTGTCAGTTATTGTCATGATTTAATTTTATGGATACCTTACAATTTAATTTTATCAATAATATAGTTATTAATTTTGATATCATATTTTATTCAACACGCCTATAGTTTAACTAAGACTTAAAACTTTAAGTAAAGTTTATTAAGTTAATTTTAGGGAACGATGTGGAGTGAAAGAAGATGTAGTGTCGAGGATTGAGAAAGGTATATTGAGATGCTTTGGACATACAGAGAGGATGAACAAAAGGAGATAGACCAAATAAGTATACAAGACGAGTGAGGATGGGAGAGTTGGAAGGGGTCAACCTCAGCGAACGTACCTCAATCAGGTTGAGGACGTTTTTAGCAGAGGCCAGCTTAGGAATATTCTAATTAAGTTAATAACAATGTACCAACCTATATAGTTTAAGTTTTAAAAATTTGGCTCTCAAAAGGAATTTTAATCGTTGTACTGTTGATATTCGGCTCTGTTGACTAATGAGTTTGCCGACCACTGGTCTAAGGGAACATAACGCGAACGCACTCGCACCATTTTCAAATTATGCCAAGCTGTTGACGAATTTCAGCCTTTCTTTCAAATGAAACAGTTAGCTGCTTAGAATAAATAAAAACGGCAGCACAAGAATGAAAAAGAAATATTAAACTCGCAGAGCTTAAAATTTAGTTGACTTCAGTTTTGTAACTTTATAATTCTTTTTTTAATTCTTTATTACAGAATAAGTATTCAGCAAGAGAGCCTCTTTCCTACTGACATTGGTGTAACAACTTATGAATAAAATATTCCGTCATCAATCACGTTGCGTACATGCAGTCTTGAAGGATAAAAACACACTTTTTTATCTCTTTTTTAAAGAACAGTTGCATCTTAAAAGTAAATTTCAGTTTTGCATTAAACTCTTTTTTAAAATACACTTGGCCGTTTAAAAGTTTTTCTTTTTTCTTTTTTCTCTATAGCACTGTCAAGGACATTTTTGCACTGTCAAGGATACTTTAACAATCCGGTCTTCCTTTTATAGTTAATCGTTATTTTAATGCGTTATGCTTTTAGAAATAATACGAGTTTTCTACGGGCGCGGTGGCCCAGTTGGCAAAGGCAGCGAGCCAGTGAACAGAACGTTCGATACCGGTCGCTGAAAAATCCCCCGTCGTGTACGCTAAGGGTGGCTGGTTCACGAAAAATCTGTCGCTGCTGCAATGTCCTCGAAGTTATCAAAATTTATCTCTGGTGGTGCGGGGTAAAGAGTACCGGTCTCGGTTCAAAATTACGGGACCGGTCCTTTAACCAAGTCGGGCTCCGACCCTCGTGGTGCTATTCAAAACCGGAGCCGCACTATTCTGCCCAATAGCCTTTATGGACTTGATCTGATATACTGTCGGTCAAGGGGCATAACCACAACAACATACGCGTTTTCTGGTGAGAGAATCTTTAAAGAATATTCAACCAATTTAGCCATCAGGATCAACTATTCGCCAAAGGATGTTATTCAAAAGGTAAGATTCCTTTATGTACCGAGATGGTCAAGTTTATAGTGGTTAAGGCACTGGCTTCAAAGTTAAAAGGTTGTAGGTGCGATTACTACCTCTAGCAGGTAGTCGTTACAGTAATAGGTTGATACTGTAAGCATAGGCGTAGCGTGCTTCTAACTTTTTTTTTTGGAGGGGGGGGGCACGTATTGAATTCATTTAGGGCCCTCCTCAGCGCATTCACTGCCGGCAGTCAATGCGTTGAGGCTTATAAAATATGAAGTATTATGATTTTTTAAAAATTGAATAACAATAGAATTGATGATTGAGCAGTATTTAAAAGTTATACAATGAGAAAAATAAATATAAATAAAACGTGAAAAAAATATAGCATCGAATTTTTGCTATGGATCATATCATTGTTAAAATCTATAATAAGGCTAAAGACATAATCGGAATCTTCAGTTTCACAGTTTGAAAAGCGGGAAAAAACCAACCTCTCTTAAAAGTTTTCTACAATTTTCCGATTTTGACTGAACTTCTATTAACGTTTTAATTTATTTCAAGTTAAGTTGGGGAAGCACGTTCCCCTCCCCCCCCCAATACAATACAAAAGCAATTTCTCTCAGTTAGCAATTTGCAATGCACTTCCAGTGTTTTAACTCTCCAGCCGCGGGCCACTATTTTTCTGTACAAAATTACGGGTAAAATTTATATCTTGTTTAAGTTTATCATGCAGTGACTTTTGATGCAGTACAAAAAAAAATGAGATGTCTGGAATAGTTTTATTTATTTACTTACAGCTTGCGGGAAACCCGTATAACGCTTTACACAAAAATACAGAAAACAGTTTAGAAAATTAAACATTTCCTAGAAGGAATACTATTCAGAGCGATATGCATTTCTTAGAAGCAATATTTTTGAAAAAAAAAACACTTCGATATCCGTTTCAACGAGTTTTTCAAGAGAAAGCAAAATATGCATGTTAAAGCCATATTAAAATTCCCAAAAGAAAGCGTAACTTTAGAAAGGGAATGTATATATAATAATACCCCTATGTATGTACGGATGATTAAATATAGCTCTTCAGTGACTGGAGAAAAATGAGGTAAATATTTACCCCGATTGAAAAGCCCACGAAAGATAAAAACTCTCAACGAATGAAGCAGTTTCAACATAAAGTAACCATCAATCTTGTTGTTTGTCATTCAGGTATGAACACGAGGACATTCAATACCTTCGATATTGAAATGTAAATTCAGAGAAATAAGTTACAAAAAATGTCTTTTAGATTTTAAAAACAGTTTTTGATATATATTTTTAAAAGTGTTTGTTTAGAGCGCTTAATAGCTTGTATTTAATCATTCTGTTTCCGAGAAATTTTTCTATTAACCAAGGAAACTATTTTCCGAAGCTATTGATTTTTACTAACTAAATAAGTAAAAACTATTTTGATAAATTACTTCGGCATTGTATCTGTTTTTCGACAAATTCTTCTACCTCCAGTTATGAGAATGCAAAGTACGCCATTGAAAATTTACATCCTATGTAAAACTACCATTTTTAATAGTTTTGTTAAAAAAAAAAGGTTTGAATATTTTTCATGGGGTATTACAAAGTGTCGTTCAAAAAGTGAAATTAGTTTAGGTATTAAAATGCCGTCAACGTTATTCATAATGTTGGGGGAATATTAGAAAATATGTGAATTAAGACATACGGAGAGAGGTATGATTAAACTGAAATGTGTTAACAAGTGTTAAGGCTGCTATGTACTAACCCCATTGGATTCACTCACCTCAATGTTAACCTATGGAGAAAATTTGTCCACGGATTGCCGACTTGGATTCAAAGATTTTTTTTAAAATTGTACTCCGTCATATAGAAAGAAATTTTACATTTGCGTACATTTTTCGTTTTTAAAAAAATGCAATTAATATTTTAAAATTTAAATTATTCGGGGAAAAATCTGGTATAGAGTGTTTTAATCACTCATAAATTCCTTCGGTGGACGAAATTTATAAAATGAATCCTGTAGCGCTTTGCATAAAAGTCCAGGCTACCTGACAATACCAATTTTATTTGATTATCAGCATTTATGTACCTGTAAATAGTTGACAAAAATATATTTTAAATAAAAAATTTCGGGGCACCGCTTAACCCTCCTATAGAGAGTACATAGCAGCCTTAACAGGATGTGAGGTCAAATTATACAAGGAGGCTCACGCATGTAATAATAATGAAAGTTCATTGTTTTGTAGGTAGCAAAAATAATTAAAATACTTTAATTAGCTTCTGCTGTCGTTACTCATTCTATTGACGTTGAGAGAATCGAGCGCTCTATTGCCATTTATTTTATAATATGTTAAGGACGTGCAAACGCTAAAACATATTTAAGCATAAAACATATACAGGGTGATCATAAAAAAACTTTGCCGATATACCTCTAGCGACCTCTAGCGACTGTTCCCTTCAACCTATCGAGATGAGATTTCAGATATAGTTATTCAGAGGTATGAGCTCGGGATTCTGTGAACGGCAACAAAGTGGCGCTCACGGTTATGGTTATAGGTACAGAAACTCGAAATTTTCGAATGGCAATGCCCACTTCTTACCGTCGCAAAATGCTCAGCGCATGCGAAAACCCTACAGAACGTTGGAACGGTTTGTGTATCACAAAAAACGGACGCGTTATGCACGCACAAAAAACAGCTCTGCGAATGGCCTGTGATGGCACCCATGTAGAAAATGTGTAATCCAAATAAAAGTTTTCTTTTGTCCGATTTGTGTTGTCAACAGTGATTGGTGTCTTGCCTCTGTTATATGCAAATTTTCTCCGTGCAACCCGATCGTGTTTTTGTTGGCCGTTCGCACACCTGTTAATAGTGCGTGCATAACGCGTCCGTTTTTTGTGATACACGTACCGTTCCAACGCTCTTTTTGGGTTTTCGCATGCGCTAAGCATTTTGAAACTGGAAAAAGTGGGCGTTGCCGTTCGAAAATTTCGAGTTTCTGTACATATAACCGTAACCGTGGGTGCCACTTGGTTGCCGTTCGCAGAATCCCGAGGTCATACCTCTGAATAACTATATCTGAAATCTCATCTTGATCGGTTGAACGGAACAGCCGCTAAAGGTCCATATATCGGCAAATTTTTTAAATGACCACCCTGTATAAATCTGTGATTTTCAACTTTATTTTACAAGCGTTCACACTGAAAGTTCGTTTTCATCAGTTTTTTTTATTATTCCTTTAAAATGTTTATCATTTAACATACTCCTATGAAACTCCTCGCTCGTTGTCCTGGCCTTTTTTTTTACCATGTTTTTATTAACTCGCTTTCTTGTTTGTTTGTGTGTGTGTTTGTCCGGTACACATCTTGCAACGATTTTTAACTAACTTCCCGACTACCATTACATTTGAAACTTTTAGAATAGCTCAGAACACGATGACAATGCATTCTTTTAATACTTTTAGCCATCTTTAAGCAGATTTTAATTCATTTTCAGTTAATTTTGTTTTGTAGACCGGTGCAGGCATCTATCGGTCGGGACGGGAACGAAAAGTTAAACGCAAGTTAACTTCCAACTAACTTAATTTTTTTTCAAGCTGATCACTGCTATTTTGGTATAAACTGAAGTGCCTTGACCTTGATGGTCTTAACTTCAGTAGCACGATAAAAAAGTCTTCAAGATGAAATGCTCAGTAGAGGGAGTTACAAAAACTCCAGTGACACATTCAAAACATTAAAATTCAGTGCTCAAAAAGAAATAACCTGAGAAAAAAAAAGTTAAATTAAAATTACAGTAAGGAAAAAAATTAAAGTTAAAAACTTATGGACGAAAACAAAACGCAAAATACCACAACGAGTGAAGAGCGAAAGACGAACCAACCTGAGTGACTCAGGCTGGCAGAGAAAGTTACGAAGAAACGTCCCGGCCTGGGTTCGAACCCGGGTCGGGGATGAAGCGTTCGCAAATAATTCTAAGGACCTCCATTATTTTTGTGAAAGCGTGCTCCGGAGCACGTAACGCTTCGGCGATGTTTCTGAATATACTTGTAATATCAGCAATTGAAAATTGCTGGGTAATTTCCTTAATAGAACTGATGATTTCTGCGAAGTCAGAGAGACCGCTATTATTATTATTATTATTACAAGGTACTTGAGCAGTAGTTTTATTGGCAGGCTGGGTGCTATATTTAGAGATAGGTTTGTCCAGAGAAATTTTTTTCTTAGGAGCAGACCTAACGGTTTGATTAATAGTGGGATCGTTATGGACTTCAGAAACGACCTCCGACGAAGCAATATCCACTGGGTTAACCGGGTTGTTGGAAACACAGGAAGAAACATTATTTTTGGTCCCGGCATTGTTAGTAGAATTAGGAGCAGGAATGAAGTTAGTTTTAGGCTTGTTATTAAGTTTAAGAGAATCTTTAGTGTTATTTTTAGCAGCGACGTTTTTAGGGTGCCTTTCACAACCTGTGAAATTAGCTGTGTGGTTTACCCCACAGTTAGCACAAAGAAAATTAGCCGGAATGCCTCTGTTAGGACAGAAACGAGCCTGATGACTGTCACTACATAACAGACATCTGGTCGTTAATTTGCAAGTTGTACTAGAATGCCCAAATCTTTGGCAGTTGTAGCACTGGGCTTGCCCAGAATTAGTGAAATTAGACATTTTAACTTTGAGAAAGTTAATGTTAGTTAATTTAGTGAGATTGTCGTTGTTAGGTGAAGGTTTGAGAGATGCCATAAATAATGGCAGAGGGGTATTAGTCTTTTTGTTAGTGAGGTAAGCGATTTTAATTGGTTCAATACCAAGATTAGTTAACACTTCATAGATATCGCTCCGATCAGTGGAAGCTGGCAGGCCTCTGATCAATATTTTCTTTGGTCTCTCTTACCTCGGATCAACCGATCTAAAAGGGATGTTATTTTCAGACAAGGAATTTTTTACTTCAGTATACTTGTTAGTGTCACGAAAAATTATGTGTATGAGACTGCCGGCCATTTCTGGCTCGGCATCGGGATAGATAGCTTAAATGGTATTGACAATGTTTTTATAGTTTGTTCCTGACTCAAAATAAATGTGATACTTTTTAGAGACAATGGTAGGAGTGACAGTTTCCTGCGTCTCCATAGCTTCATTGTCACAAACAATTTGATCAGGAGTTTCATCCGGATTTAAAGCAGCAACTTTGTTTCTCGAGTCTGGAGCTTCCTCCTCGTCACGAGAGCGCTTAACAGTTTTCCTATTGATAAGTTTAAGATCATCATCTTCGTTGGTAAATTCTAATTCAAGTTGATGAGATAATTCATAAAATTTTTAAAAAAAAAGTATTTATTAATACATAGAATTGTCAAGTTTATATGGTTCAACAGAAAATTTTAAAACATGGTTATATAAAAAGTTCTTTTTATCTTGCAATTATTGGCCTTCAGTTTCGCTTTGGGAGAAGCGAGGTACCAAATGGAGTTACAGACAACCCTGTTGACGTTTTACTTGTTATTTTGTTCTGTCCACAGTTGTTGGTGGAAGCCAATATTCTTATCTTCAGATTAATTGTCAGGGAAATTCATAAACAACGGCCGTAAATAATCATCCAAGGCGTGACGATACAAAAACAAGGTACTTTGCTTCCACACACATATAGACAGTTCAAACAATCATAACAGCATCGCAATGCTATTCTGAGCACAAAGCTATATCAGACGCAATCATCTTATTTGATTACAAGCTTATTTCTAGAGAAAGACAAAACATTTCTACGAGCTGCCATTCCATGAATACAAAACTATCAAAATTCTAAATACATTATGATTGCATTGATTGGGCTGACATCTAGAGGCGAAAGAATAAAACTATAAGTACTTTCAAACAGTTGTATTATGTATCCAACCATTAAAAAAAACCCTCTATGTAATTAAAACCGTGAGCGAGTTTGTCCGTTGTTCAGAGTAGAGAAATTTCACAAACTAACAACTTTATTATAAGAAATTGGACCCTCAGATATGAATAGAGGAGACTTTAAACATGATCCGTTAAAATCCTGACCATGAGATTACATATTATAGGTTTTTTTAATTGCATTTCATAACGCTCATTGTTAAATTGAGATGACAAACGCTAACCAAAAATGAGATCGGATAAGAGGAATTTTCCTGAGTAATGGCAGAATTAACAGGTTTTTAATGTAAATGTTAAAGTATGAATAAAGAGGATGAATAAACGAAAAATGTTGTAACAAGGATTGACTGTTAAGTGCATAGGATTTACTTCTTTATAATAAGGAAGAATAATTAATTCTGATTCTTGCATTATTAATCTTGTAATAAACCTTCAGTTTTTCCATTTATTTTTTAATCTCTTTTGAAATAAACTTCCAGTTATTTAATCCCGAAAATACACTCTTAGACGAAAAAAAAAAAAGACGCACCAAGAAGGAGTTATCCGAATGGGACGAAAATCAGAAGATGTGATGAACACGTGAAAACAAATGATTACAATTTGAGAAAAATTGGATAATTATTCAATAATTATTCATTTATTCAAGAGAAAGAGCTTCACAAAGTGAAAAAGTCAATAACACGTTGGTCCACCTATGTCCCCTATGCAAGCAGTTATTCCGCTTGGCATTGATTCATAGAGGTGGCGGGTCTCCTCCTGAGGGATATAGTGCCAAATTCTGTCCAATTGGCACGTTAGATCGTCAAAATCCCGAACTAGTTGGAGGGCCCTATCCATAATGATTCAAATGTGCTCATGGGAGAGATCCGGCGACGTTGCTGGCCAAGGTAGCGTTGGGCAAGCACGAAAAGAAGAGTAGAAATTCTTGCCGTGTGCGGGCGGGCATTATTTATTGAAATGTAAGCCTAGGATGGCGTAATATGAAGGGCAACACAACGGGGCGTAGAATATCGTCGACGTACCGCTGTGCTGTAAGGGTGCCGCGGATGACAACGAAAGGGATCCTGCTATGAAATGAAATGGCACCCCAGACCATCACTCCTGGTTGCCGGCCCGTATGGTGGAAGACAGTCAGGTTGGTATCCCCTCGCTGTCCGGGTCGTATTCAGACACGTATTATTAGATGGTCATCGGGGCTCAATTCAAAGCGGAACTCATCAAAGCGGAACTGATTTTTGGTGAATTTTTGAAGATTAATTTTTAGAATTTAATTTATTAAATGCTGATCACGTGGTTTCTTTTCTTTTAGTGATACTTTAAATTAAATTAATTTTGCGTCACGTGCATACCAACGAAAAAAATTGACAAAAAAATATTGAAATACGGTAAAAGATAAAATTTAACCACTAGACTCATTGAGAAGGAAGTTTTTAAGAATTTAATTCGAAATAGTATGCTTTATGGAAATTTAACATACAAATTAATTGCATACATTGACCGTTGTATTTAATATGAATATTTTCTACATTATTTTCTCTATAGAAATATCTGTTACGATTTATCTATATATATATAACAGTTCCGTAACTGACTCACTGACTCACTGATATACAACGCACAGACCAAACCGCTGGACCTAAAGGGGTGGAATTTTGCATGGCGATTCTTCTTATGGTGTAGGGATGCACTAAGAAAGATTTTTCAAAAACTCTTCTTAGATTTTTTTAAATTAAATTTTTAAGCTGTTTTTTTAACTTTTTTAAAGTTTGCATTTAAAATAACAATTTGAGGCTTATAAAATTTTATATCGAGAAAGATCATAAAAATTCCTTTAAAAGGAAATATTTTTCGAATCTTTATCTCCATTTTCTGATTTTTGGTGAATTTTTAAAGATTCATGTTTAGAATTTAATTTATTAAATGCTGATCACGTGATTTCTTTTTCTGGCACTTTAAATAAATTTATCGTCATGTGTATAACAACTAAATAGACAAAAAATATTTTTTTTCTTTCTAATGCAGCAGACGATTGGATAATATCCAAATAAAATAAATATCCCTTACGATTTTTTATAAAAATAAATAAATAAATAAATAATAAATAAATAAATATATATATATATATATATATATATATTTATTTATTTAATTTACATCAATTGTATACATTGATCGTCGTATTTATTATAAATATATATATTTAATTTTTTTGGCATTAATTGCATACACTGACCGTTGTATTTAATTTGAATGTACTCCTTAGCGAAGTGCGGGTTTTCAGCTAGTATATATATATATATATATATATACACTGCTGGCCACCCAAATTGCAACACCAAAAAAGACGAGATATCACAACAAAATTTATTTTGTAGATAACATGTTGACCAAGTATCAAATGATTAAATTTATAGACTTCTGTGAAGTGTGGTTCCTGCCAAAATCAGTAGCCAGAGTAGCCGCCATTGTTGGAGATCACCGCTGCCACACGCCTCGGCATTGATTCAAAGAGACTTTGGATGAGTTCTTGGGTACAGCAGACCAAGCAGCTTCCACACGTTGCCAAAGTTGATCGGCTGTGGCAGCTGGGGATGGAATCTGAGTCAATCGTAGAGCAAACATGGACCACATGTTTTCTATCGGCGAAAGATCCGGAGAGCGAGGCGGCCATGGAAGCAATTCAATCTGGCGATTGACGAAGAATCGTTGGACAATGCGTGCCACGTGTGGTCGCGCATTATCCTGTTGAAATATGGCTGTGGGCAAGCCCTGAAGGTGAGGAAGGACAACTGGTTCCAACACCTCGGAGATGTAGCGATGGCTGTTTAAAGTACCGGCAATGCATACTAGAGGTGTGCGAGAGTGATATCCAATACCGCCCCATACCATAATACCCGGTGCAGGACCAGTGTGGCGGTGCATAACGCAGCTGTTCAGCATCCTCTCTTCACGGTGTCTCCAGACTCGAATGCGACCATCGTGGTGTTGCAGACAGAAGCGTGACTAGTAAAGACAATTTCATTCCATTCTGCCGTCCACATCCTTCTGTCATCGCACCATTGGCGACGGAGACGTCTGTGGTTCTGCGTCAAGGGTAGACAAAGGAATGGACGTCTTGCGGACAGACCACTCTGCTGTAAGCGGCGTCGAATGGTACGCGCAGACACTGGATGATGCGTTACAGACTGCATGTGCTGTGCTATGGTTCGTGATGTGACTGAGCGATCTGTCACTACCATGCGCACAATTTGCCTGTCATCACGTGAAGTGATGCGCTGAGGTGGATGCGATCGAACACGCCGGTCCGTCGTACCCTCCTGCGTCCAAGGATCACATATCCGCATTACAGTTGTTTGGTTTCGTCCAACACGACTACCGATTTCCCTGAAAGATAATCCACAATCTCGGTAGGCCACTATCCTTCCTCTGTCGAACTCGGATACTTGATCAAAAGATGATCGCTGTTTTCGACGAGGCATAATTGATCGTTTTTTTGAAAAAAACACAAGAAAAACACAATTGCCGAACTTGAAATCGTCGAAATCTCCAAGCCTTAAGAAGCGCTTTGAAGTGGCGCCACAGGCGCGCGTGATGTGCGTCTGCGCTGAAATTCTAATCATTTGCATATCTCACCTCCGCAAATGCATGTTGTAAATTTCATGTTATTTGCATGTTTCCTTCAGGGTGTTGCATTTACAGTGGCCAGCAGTGTATATATATATATATATATATACATATATATATATATATATATATATATATATATATATATATATATATATATATATATTTGCCATTAATCGGATACGTTGACCGTTGTATTTAATTTGAATGTACTCTGTAGCGAAGCACGGGTATTCAGCTTGTTTCAAATAGATAGATTTTTATTTACATATATTATTTCCTTCGCAGTGGTGCATTTCATATGTATCCGGACCGGTGCGGAGAAACTTTATTTATGCCATTTTTTTTCTTGTAGCAATTCAGCATCTCTCCCAAACTTGACAATAACGACCCCATTTAATTATGAATAATTGCAAGATAAAAAACTTTTTATATATCATGTTTTTAAATTTTGTGTTGTATGATATAAACTTGACAATTCTATGTATTAATAAATATTTTTAAAAATTTTTTTGATGAATTATCTCATCAACTTGAAAGAAAATGAAGTTAATTGGAAGTTAACTTGCGTTTAACTTTTCGTTCCCGTCCCGGTCTATAGATGGCTGCACCAGTCTACAAATCAAAATTGACTGAAAATGAATTCAACTGCTTAAAGATGGCGAAAAGTATTAAAATAATGCATTGTTATCGTGTTCTGAGCTATTCTAAAAGTTTCAAATGTCTAGCTAGTCGGAAAGTTAGTTAAAAATCGATTGCAAGATTTGTACTGGACAAACACACACACACACAAACAAACAAGAAAGCGAGTTATTAAAAACATGGTAATAAACAGGGGCGGATCATCACAGGCGCATGAAGGGCACGCTTGGGGCCCCCAAATATTAACAGCTTTAAAAAGAGATACATTTTGCGAATCTCCAGCCCAGATTCCATCTTCCTCTCAACAATCTGACCTTTGTCGAACAACAAAGAGCGTAAAATTTTACTACCTAAAAATTGATCAATGAATTTTATTTTCGACCGTGAGAAAATACCTTAAGTAATAAATATTATTAATAATACTTAGCTCAAGGGGGCCTTGAATCTAGATTGCGCTTGAGAGCCTCCAGATGCTTCATCCGCCATTGTGAATAAAATAATTATGTTGGTATATATTTTTCGTGAAGATATTTTCAAAATACAGAGAAAACTGGAATCTCCATTTAAACAAGTTTCAATTATATGAATAATGATCAAAATTATTTTCACTAGTAAATACAATGTTTTTATATGCAAAAATAAGAACAAAAAACACCCTTTTCCCCATACGGAACAAGACAAAAGATATGTCGAATGATAACTTGGACCTTTTAAGGTAAATGCACCTATAATGGGCCATGTCCCTATAATGGGCCGCCCTTTAGAAATGTCGAGAATTAAGGGTCTATTGTTACCTAAGGCAGTAGAAGGGACAACGACCCTCACCCCTTCTACTGCCTTAGGTAACAATAGACCCTTAATTCTCGACATTTCTAAAGGGCGGTCCATTATAGGGACATGGGTCCCTTCTACTGCCTTAGGTAACAATAGACCCTTAATTCTCGACATTTCTAAAGGGCGGTCCATTATAGGGACATGGGTCCCTTCTACTGCCTTAGGTAACAATAGACCCTTAATTCTCGACATTTCTAAAGGGCGGTCCATTATAGGGACATGGGTCCCTTCTACTGCCTTAGGTAACAATAGACCCTTAATTCTCGACATTTCTAAAGGGCGGTCCATTATAGGGACATGGGTCCCTTCTACCGCCTTAGGTAACAATAGACCCTTAATTCTCGACATTTCTAAAGGGCGGCTCATTATAGGGACATGGCCCATTATAGGTGCATTTACCTTAGGAGTTATATTACTGCAGTCTAAGTCTCGTTAGTGCCTCTTTAACGATTTCGCAAATGCACCGACTTTGAGCCATTTAAAGCATTTTTCTGTTCTGAAACACTGACAAGTTTTTTAAATCTGTTGGTAGATTTTTCGGGGATTTTGGAATTTTTGTCACTTATTGATGACTCGGAAACAGACAGTTGCGGAAATGTTGGCGCCGATTCGTCTGGCATGACCATCCCTTCGTGTAAAATGCTGAGATCAAGTGATCAGTAAACCGAACTTTGAATGTTTATTCTTTTTGGAGTCAGATTTTGGTTTTCGCAGAGGAAAAACGGACAGTTGTTTTGAGAAAGATATTCTGTCGGAAAAAATGCTTATAATCAAATCTATTGTTTTGTTGATTGTTCGTATATTCAGTGGATATAAGTGCATCATAAAAGATGCGTATATGTGAATCAAATAATTCATTAAATCAGAATTCATCGGCTTCGGTATATTTATTTGTGTCCGAGTGCCTAATTAGTCTGTAGTGGAAAACAATGGAGAGGTGAGTACAAAAACCAATTATTCTTTTGGTTAGTCCAGTAAAATCAAATTCTTAGTCGAATTACATTCATTAATTCAACACTTATGATTTTACAAATAAAAGCATGTTAATCACAATAAATCATGATATTAGTTAACCGACGAATTGATAGATTTCTGCAAAAAACAAACAAACAGCTATTGTACATACAGATGTTTGAAATTAAAAGGGTCAGGGGGATGAAAGAGTAAATGAATTAAATGTATATGCATTCCTTTCATTAAAACAATAAAAATCAAATTAAACCGCTTTAAGAATATTTCTCATTCCCGTAACTTTAAGAATGAAGCCTGAAATCCGTCAGATAGCCGGGTTTCGTAAATCTAGAGTGAAAAGAAAATTTTCTTATCGCCCAGAATATTCAGAAATTCACTTGGGAATAACTCAAGGTACTTTAAGTATCAAATTTTATGAGATTAAAGGGAAAATATTCTTTTTGAATTCTCTTTTTCCATATCTCAAATTGTTTCCATCCAACACATATAAGTTATGGCCGCATTATTTAAAAGTTCCGAAAAACTTTTTACCAAACTCTACTTTTGAAGTCGCCAGTCGCCTCTTGACATTTCCAATGCATCATCTATCTTGAATTTTTTTTCTCGATGTTTTCATGTATTCGGAATATTTTTTGTTGTTGTAATGTCCACTGAGTTGTGTATACATTTCATCCGGAAATTTAAACATCTATTTATTTTGACCCAGTGTTCTGTTTATAATATTGTATCAAATATTGTAGTGCACTTTTTTTGGAGGTTTACAGGCTTTGTTTTTCAGAGGTAACTACGAAAACTTGTTTTCTTCGGAGATAAGAATTTCAACGAATTGTGAGTTCCTTCATATGCGGTGAAATTCATCCGTATACATATACTCACACAGTCAGAAATACAGGTGTATATATTTGTTATATATGTATAGATGTATATATATATTTATGCATAACATACATGCTTATATATATATCTCTCTCTCATATATATATATATATATATATATATATATATATATATGTATGTAATATCCCCACTACATTACGTCCTTAAATTATAACCTGAAAAGAAAATCTAGCTTATATTTACATGGCTGGTGCTAGACTCAGCCTGAAAGGAATATAAATTAGATTTAAATGCAGTCGGGTCAAACTTCTTAGTACATCGTTTATCAGCGCGAAAATACATCCGTTTATTCCAGAAGAACGGCTCGGAATAATATCACCTTTCAACATTAAACGCGAGAGGGCGAAAAACAACAACAACATTTGGGTATTATTTGTATGGTCAGCAGATTTGGGGGCTCACGAAACTAACCCACTCCTGAATTCGGACATTTTCACATGTAGAAATGCAAAGGCATTCGATTCATGGGAAGTTCTGTGGCTAAGGCTTTTAAAGCGATAAATTATGATTATTGGGGATTGGATTTTGGAAAGGGAATTTAAATGCTAGAATGGAGGGCATAATATTTAAGATATATTTATTATAATATTTAATTAATATATATATATATATATATATATATATATATATATATATATATATATATATATATATATATATATATATATATATATATATATATATATATATATATGTATACATAGAAACCCTGTGGTGCACTATTTTATTCGCATCACATACATGTATGAATGTAAAACTGATAATTAAATATGATTTGTTAGATAATTTTTTCAAGTATTTTATTTTAAACTATTAAAAGTCTTTTTACCTTTTAAGAAATCTAATCCCAACTTCATAAAATTATAAGAACGTTTGCTTTCCGTTTTTTATTATATTCGAATTTGCTTTTTTTTGCATAGATTTTCGTATATGTACTTTAAAAGTTTTCCAAGTTTTCTCTAAAATCTTCTTTTAAAGCATTCAAGCCGCTTCTTTCTCTCCTTCAATGCATTATTTGCTTTTAGTTCCAGCTTTGTTTTAGGCATAGTGCCATAGAGCGTAAAAATCGCAGAGTACTTGGCCATACTCAGTGAAGCTTTATGTAGTAAACAGAGAGAAATAAAAGAATTGTGCTTCAACACTGAATAACTTTATCAATTGTAAAACAGTTTTATTATTTTCTTTAATAAGCGAGTTTTGTATGCGGCTAATGTTAAGACCCCCGATTTTTTACAATAATTTTATATATTTAATTTGCCTGAGTTATATTCTAATTTTGTTGGAAAAATTAACTGTTGAATCTTTAATATTAAATTTTTAATTTCCGTGATTTTTAATTGTTGGAATTTTTAATATTGGGAAACACTTAATTGCTGAATCTATAATATTAAAATTTTAATTGTTATAATTTTTAATTTTGCAACCACATAACTGATTTATCTTTAGTTTTAAATTTTAATTGTTGCACACACTTCACCGCTCAATCTTTTATATCAAAATTTTTTATTTCAGATTAGCAGAGTATGTTTTTGAATTTGTCTTCTGCATTTGAAAAAAAAAGACTTAAATGCAAAATTCGTGTGTTTTTCAAAAATCATTATATTTTAATTTAATCTTATCAATAATAAAATTTAATTTTGTAGAGAACAGACCTCATTAATTTCATTCCCTGTAAAAAAATTAACTACGGGAAATTAAAAAGTTCAACAAATACGATATATGGATTTAAACTATTTTAAGATATATTATTTATCAAAGCACGTCTTTAAATTTCTTATAAGAAACAAGCAAATATTCTTTTTTTAAATTTCTACTTTTTGCATATGATGATAAACGTATAAATGGCGGTTGAGTAGATTTTAAATTTTTACGTATTGTAGTTTTTAATTTTCTACTTTTCATTAAATTAGTTTCCTCGGATTGTTTTCTAATTTGAAATAAAAAAAGATGTTTGAAAAACACGTTTATTGTTCTGTTTCTTGCTCTTTTCATATCCAGGAAACAGATTGCAAAAATATGCAGTTGTTACTCTATGATTAGAAAAACTTCTGTGACAAAAAGGAAAAATATCCATAGTTTACCATTTGGATCAAAGATCTGTAACTGTTGGCGCCACCTGTCTTCTCTCTTGGCGCGTCCTGACCACCCCCGCAATAAGGGCTCCCTCTGTCGCCCTACCCATGTACTATTCAGTTGTCGATACGCCTCCAAGGCACTCACAGCGCGTCTTAGCGCAAGCTTATTATTGTTGTTCAGCCGTCAAGGCACTTGCAGCGCGTCATAGCGCATTTATATAATTGTTTACCTGCCGCCAAGGCATTTGCAGCGCGTCATAGCGCATTCTCTTTTTTCAATAAACTGTTGTTTTTGTTTTTAATATACAGTCCACGCTCAATTTATTCAGGCACCATGCATGCCACTTTCATTCTGGTCCGATCTTCACGGAGCCTATTCAGTGAATGTATGAGTTTGGAATACCAACTCTACTATTAAGTTTGTGTTGAAAGTCCCACAACAAGTTTGGATTAACTTTGTATCTCAGTTCGTGCGAAATCTTCCTATTGAATAACACCCATCAGCGCCAACCACGCCCAAGAACAAGGTAGGACATTCTTTGAATTTGGTATTTAGTTTAATCATTACATAAAAAAAATGGATGAACTTGAAAAATGTAAGAAAAAACGAGTTTCTATAAGAACAAGTGTAACCAAAATAATTACTAAAATTGAAAATTTAATTGTTTCTGAAAATAAAGAAGTTGATGAATTTAAAGAAATATTAGAGCAGTTAAATAATAAGGAAGAATCTTTAAAATCACTCAATGCGAGTATAGAAGATTTAATATCGGTTCCAAATGATTATGAATTCGAAATTAATGCAAGTGAGGAGTACAACGATAACATAATTAGAATTAAGTTCAAGTTACAATCACAAATTAAAAAATTAAGTAACGTTTCAGCAATTCCTCGTTCGAGTTCTACTGTTCAGAATATAACAACTAACATAAAACTCCCGGAGATTCCACTTCCGAAATTCTCCGGAAAGTATGAAGAATGGAGTTCATTCAAAACACAGTTTAACAATATTATTGCGTCAAATGAACATCTTTTACCAGCACAGAAATTACACTATTTAAATGCTGCTTTAACAGGTGAAGCAAAGAACTTACAAACGCCAGATGATTCATTTTCATCGTTATTTCAGGCTTTAGAAAAGAGGTATGAGAATACCCGAGCTATAGTAGAAATTCACATCAATGCAATTTTGGAAGCAGAAAACATTACGCACGATTCTGCTAAACATTTGCGAAGCCTTATAGACAATGTAAAGAAAAACATTCGCTCATTAAAAGTATTAGAATTCGACAGAAATAATCTCTCCGATGCTTTAATCTTAAATATTGTTTTGAAAAAACTCGATAAGGAGACTCGCAAACAATATGAATTAAGCATAAGTTCAAACGAGGTGCCTAAACTTGACGATTTACTTCTGTACTTAGAAAAGCGGTCTCAAATGTTAGAAAACATTAAGAAAAACACTTCTGTGAAGCCTAAGATTTATCAAGATCGCAACAGTCAATCTAGAAACTTTTTCATCAAATCTAATGGTTCCAACAATTTATGTATTTCATGCAAGGCAAATCATCCAATTTACAAGTGTGAGTCTTTTTTGAAATTAACTGCTTTACAAAGATTTGACCATGTTAAAAGGCATTCTCTATGCATTAATTGTTTCGGAAAACATTCACTCGCATCTTGCAGATCCCAGCATACATGCAGATTCTGCTCGAAACGTCACAATTCTTTGCTGTGTCGTGGTGGGGAGGAATTTTCGAAACCCTCTCTCACCCCAGATGAACTCTTGACCTCAGTCCCCTCGCCAGGCGAGAGGAATGTTCTGAACCCCAGTGTGGGGGAGGAAGCTATGTCTCTCCACTCAAGGCACGGATCAATTCAGCGTTCTACGATTTTGCTCGCAACTGCTAATAGCGCGTGCAGACTTGTACAGCGCTATCTGCCTATTCCAGTGATTTATGTTTTCTGTACTCTGTTCCCTGCGTAGATCGCTAGCTCTGGCGGTCCGTGAGCATTTCATCAAAGGCAAACTCGAGGTCTCGGGGGTCAAATGGTGACAGTGGGGGCGGGTCACACTAGATCAAGCAACACAAAGTCTTTGGCGGCTTGAATGGGGGGGGTTCTAAATGGGGGAATATCTGGAAGACACGTGTTCATTGGAATGGGGGTGGTTCTAAATACAGTGTCTAATGTTACCGTAACTAATGTTGACAGGAGAGTCGGGGAGAGAGCTCTGTCGAATGTGAATGCACCATGAAGTGTTTGTTAAAAATAAGTTCGGGGAAAGAAATAAAATCAAGGCAATTCTGGATTGCGGTAGCCAAGCAAATTTGATAACCTTTGAATGCGCATCTGCACTTGGTTTAAAAAAGGAGAGAGCTCACTCTTCGATTATAGGAATTAATGATAATTCACAATCCATTAAGCACCAAATTCATGGTGTTATATCAAATAAAAATGAAGAATTTGAGTATGATACCCATTTTATGCTTGTTCCGAAAATCACATCTTTGATTCCATCCACAGTTTTAGATGTATCAAAACTTCAATTTCCAGATAACATTGAACTCGCAGATATTAACTTCTACAAACCTTCTAAAATACAAATGTTAATTGGTGCGGAACTGTTCTTTAGAATTTTAAAGGGAGATCAAATTCAAATTAGTGACTCCATACTATTGCAAAACTCCGCATTTGGGTATATAGTTTCAGGAAACATACCTTGTTCTCGACCTACACCACACTGTTTGTTACTAGCAGAACAAGAAAACCTTGATCAATTAATGACCAA
Source organism: Dolomedes plantarius (assembly GCA_907164885.2). Classification (NCBI taxonomy): domain Eukaryota; kingdom Metazoa; phylum Arthropoda; class Arachnida; order Araneae; family Dolomedidae; genus Dolomedes; species Dolomedes plantarius. The sequence continues at coordinate 17,940,091 of OU015493.1, read as the reverse complement.
ATTTTGGGAACTAGATTCGGTCGAAGGAAAATATATTAAATCAAATGAAGAATTGTTTTGCGAAGACCACTTTCAAAAGACTCATAAGAGGTATGAAACAGGAAAATACATTGTCCAAATGCCACTGAAAGATGATCCTGGGATATTGGGTGAATCCAAAGACGCAGCTATCAACAAACTGAATGCCCTTTGGAATAGATTATCAAGACAACCTCAACTAAGAGATTTATATGTGCAATTTATGCAGGAATATATTGCTTTAGGGCACATGGAAATTGTCGAGGAAACTTATGAACCTCCAATTACATACTACATTCCTCATCACAGTGTTTTTCGCCCAGAAAAAACTACTACCAAATTAAGAGTTGTTTACAACGCCTCGGCCCCTTCTTCGAATGGCAGTTCACTAAATTCACTCCAAATGAACGGTGGTGTAATTCAAGAAGATCTCTTCTCTATACTATTGAGGTTTCGGAAACACCGCATCGCATTTGTTGCAGATATAGAGAAAATGTACAGGATGATTTTTATCGATCCATCCCAGAGAGACCTCCAACGCATCGTTTGGAAGGACTGCCCTAATGGGCCCGTAAAAATTATAAGTTATGTACTGTTACCTATGGCACAACAAGTGCTCCGTATCTCGCAACTAGAACACTCAAGCAATTAGCGCTTGATGAAGCTGAAAGATTTCCATCGCTGCCCCAGTTGTACACGCCGATTTTTATGTTGATGACATCCTCTCCGGCGCAACTGATATAGCGTCTGCCTCAGCTTTACAGAGAGAGTTAGTTGAATTGTTACTCTCAGGTGGTATGAAGCTTCATAAGTGGGCTTCTAATGAACAGTCTCTGATCAACTCTGTAGCACACGAAACCAAGGAATATGTATTTCATGACTCTCCAGAAGTAAAGGTGAAGACTTTAGGACTTTCCTGGGATCCCAAATGTGACATATTTACATTTTCTGTGTCTCCTGCAAGTAGCCCATCCACTACTTGCACTAAACGCACTGTTCTATCTCATATAGCCAAATTGTTCGATCCACTAGGATTCTTAGGACCTTTTGTTACTAAGGCAAAAATGTTCATGCAGCAACTTTGGCTGTTGAAACTGAATTGGGATGACCCCTTACCTGAAAGTGAAGCTTTAAAATGGAAATGTTTGTTATCTGAGTTGAACACAGTTAAAACCATAAGAGTTGACAGATATCTTTCCTGTGATGATGTAAAGGTACTGGAGTTACATGGCTTTGCTGATGCTTCAAACATGGCTTATGGAGCTGTTGTGTATGTAAGATCAGTTTCATATTCAAATCAAGTTAATGTCAAGATATTGTGCAGTAAATCAAGAGTAGCTCCACTGAAACCAATCAGCATTCCCAGACTCGAATTGTGTGCAGCATTGCTTCTGTCGAAATTAGTTCGCAAATTGATTCACTCCATAAAGATGACATTTCAAAGAGTTGTTCTGTGGTCAGATTCAACAATTACTTTAGCCTGGATTAGAACATCTCCTCATCTCCTGAAGACCTTCATCAGCAATCGCGTATCGCAGATCCAACAAGCTACCGAAGGATATCAGTGGTGTCACGTTCGCTCTACGGACAACCCGGCTGACCTGATTTCGAGAGGCATCAACCCTAACTCTTATTACAATGACATATGGTGGATTGGACCCACTTTTCTACATGATGAGAACTTTTCCCCTTGTGAACAGAACAGTGACTCTGCTAAAGTCTCCTCATCAGAGGAATTATTTCAGAACTAAAGTCAACTTCAAACCAGACTCTATTGCTTACATCTGATAACAACTTAACTCATTCTATTATAAACTTAAGCAATAATTTTAATACTAATCTACGTGTTTTAAGTTTTGTTTTCAGATTTTGCTTCAATGCCCAACACCCTAGAGAGAAACATTCTGGTCCCCTCTCTGCTGCTGAAAAGGATGTTGCCCAGCAGTTTCTTATAAAGTCTGTCCAAGCGATAGAATTTCATGATGAAGTTGGAAACTTAAAGAAAGGGAAACCTATTCCCCCAAATAGTAAACTTAAAAGCCTCAATCCATTTCTTGATGAAAATCAAATTCTTCGTGTAGGTGGACGTCTTCATCATGCAGATTTAACCTATGATGAAAAATTCCCTATTGTTTTGCCTGCTAAGCAGAAATTAACAAAATTAATAATTAGTCATTTTCACAGAAAACATCTTCACTTAGGCCCGCAATCTTTGCTTTACACCATAAGAAAAATGTTTTGACCATTAAAATGGCAGCGTAATTCCCTTTGTTTGTGTGTTTAAACTCATTATATTTGCTCGTGGAAATTTCATTTATAGTCCTTTAGGTACATTTTATTGCCAGGTTTTCACTACAGTTCAGATCCTATGGTAAGTGTAAAGAGGAAAGCCAATGTTCATTTATGTCAACCAAAACTTTTGGGACTGAAATAATTAATTTAGCCCTATTTAGGAGTACCTGGTAGGTTACTGTTATGCAGGTAAAATTCATTATAACAGATCTTCATGTGGTTGATATATTTATGCCTGTGAATGAAAGCATAGTCATTAGAATAAATGTTATCTAATGAAATATTAAGAAGTTTGATTTTGTAGCAATATACGTATGTTTTAGGGCAGTACATCATCTCTCTAAAATTTTCTGAAGACCTTAAAATATTGGGAATATTTTTTAACCAATTGTTAACATATATTTGTTATAATTGTATAGTGTATATTATCAATTTTCCATACCAGTCGATAGGAAAGTTATGCTTGTAAATTTCATTTTGTGTATTTTAGTATAAGAATTGTTCTTTATTATTTTTTTTTCAAATTATATTTGTATTATGTTTTGAAATGTTATTTCAACGTGGGGCGGGATGTTGGCGCCACCTGTCTTCTCTCTTGGCGCGTCCTGACCACCCCCGCAATAAGGGCTCCCTCTGTCGCCCTACCCATGTACTATTCAGTTGTCGATACGCCTCCAAGGCACTCACAGCGCGTCTTAGCGCAAGCTTATTATTGTTGTTCAGCCGTCAAGGCACTTGCAGCGCGTCATAGCGCATTTATATAATTGTTTACCTGCCGCCAAGGCATTTGCAGCGCGTCATAGCGCATTCTCTTTTTTCAATAAACTGTTGTTTTTGTTTTTAATATACAGTCCACGCTCAATTTATTCAGGCACCATGCATGCCACTTACAGTAACATCAATTGAAACACCGCCTAATTACAAAATTTAATTAGAAGGTCTTGGACAACGACTGCAAAGAACTGCAGTCTTTTTTTATAGTTTCCTACATATAATTACCATTAAACAAGGTGCGGCCATTAATTTCCAGGACTTATCTAATAACTCCAGAAAATATTACATGAAATACATACCCATTTAATATGTTTCGAAGTAACTCCCACCTGCCGTAATGCACTTCTGTGCTCAGTGTATAAGTTTCGGAAAGAACTTTTAAAGTCCTCTTTCAGAATGCTCTTTAATATGGACGTCACCATTTTCTTGATGACTTCGACATCCTAAAATCTTGTTCCGCTCAGCAAATCTTTCAGTTTTGGAAACAAGAAAAGCTCTGTGCTAAGTTCGGAGAGTATGGAGGATGGTGCATCTCCACGACCTCATGCTGGGCCAATTTGCTGCAAATTGGCCTAACAGAGTTTTTCTTTTTTCCAAAACTGAAAGATTTGCTGAAGGGTACAAGATTTGAGGATGTCGAAGCCGTCAAGAAAACGGTGACGTCCACATTAAAGAGCATTCCGAAAGAGGACTTTAAAAGTTGTTTCCGAAACTTATACACTGAGCACAGAAGTGCATTACGGCAGGTGGGAGTTACTTCGAAACATATTAAATGGGTATGTATTTCATGTAATATTTTCTGGAGTTATTAGATCAGTCCTGGAAATTAATGGTCGCACCTTGTATATCCTAGTGTATTAAGAAATATATATGGGTTCTTTTCACATTTTTTTACGCCATTTTTGGTTGATAGAGAACTTGTTTTATTTTAGCTAAACACGTATTTATTTTCCGATTAAATGGTGCTACCTCTTATTGATGTTACCTTAAATATAAATGGAAAATATTCGAGTAGTTTTTAAAGAGGGCATATTAACGAAAAATATGTCCAAAAATATTCTATGTTCATGTTAAGAAAGTCACTTCTTAAAAAAAAATGAAAAATTAATTCTTATTCTTAGAACTAGTCACGGGAATGGATTGAAACATTTATCCTGGAAAATATTCGAGTATTTTTTAAAGAGGGCATATTAACGAAAAATATGTCCAAAAATATTCTTTGTTCATACTAAGAAAGTCACTTCTAAAAAAAATGAAAAATTAATTCTTATTCTCAGAACCACTAGTCATGGGAAGGGATTTAAACATTTATCCTGTTTAAAGTTTTCTAAAAAAAGGGGATGACTTCTCGGTGTGACTTTCGATCTTTAACATCTCACGGGAGAAAAATTTTATTTTTAGATACCTGAGAGTTTCAGTAGATCCTGCCAAACCATGGATTTGCAGTCAACCGCTCACCAAATTTTTCTTTCTTAATGGTCGAAACTACCTGCTTTAAAAGCTCTTAGAACTTTTTCGTTCTTTTTTCATTATTATTATTATCGGGAAATTGTCCGTCTTTTCCTATCACTTTCAATATTTTACCGAATGGAAACGTCTGATTGCTTCCCCATCCAACGTTTTCTCTACGCAGCTATTGGAAAAAAACATAAAAGAATTCTGCTGGAAAATAATAGATCTTAGAAATGAATTTTTGATACCGCCTAATTTGTCTCCTCGAAAGTGTAGGTTGCCCATTCTAAGCACGTTTTCAGGTACAAATATAGCTATTTCAGAAATATATATTCCTAGCGTAAACTTTTGATATCTTTCTTCTCTTTGTCTGATTCTTTTCCCATTGTTATTTTTGTCAGAAAGCCTAAAATCTATCATTACACCAATGGCGGCTCCAAGGGGGGGGGAGCAGTAGGGGCAATTGTCCCCCCCAAAAAAAACCCGGCGTATTTTTTTTTATAGCGTAAAATTGTATAATCGTAGACCTAATGCTAAATGAGTTTAAATTTAAAATGAGACGATGTTTATTTCTTTCTTTATATATATACTAGCGGCCCGTCCCGACTTTCTCCGGGTTGAACAAAATATTATACCAATAAATTTCCAGTTGATAGCCAATAAATTGTAAATCTTTTTTTACCTTAAATATCCAATAAAAGCGTAGATCCAAATGTAGTTTTCTTCAATAAACCCTTTAACGTTACCAGTTTCAAAAATCCTTTTTGTATTTATCAATACCTCCTCTACTTGAATCTTTAAAATTTTACAACCTTATCCTTACGGAGTGGGATAGCATATATCCGAAGAACATACTCTCGAAAAATACGGTGTGATGTCGGCAGAGATATAGTCTCGAATTCCACTTCGTTGTGACTTTCCTAACGGCTTTGCCCCCAAAGAACAATTGTGTGACATTCTGGGAACGGAGGGTGAATCTTGCAAAAAAGGATTGAATAATAATCTTTTGTCGTTCTAGCTAGAGGCTATTTCTTTTCAGGCAAGAGACATCAGAAGGGTGGTTCACCCGCGGTTCATCCATTTTCAGCATTTTGAGAGATGAAAGAGGCACGGGGTGCCGATGTACTACTATTGAAATTCTTCTTCAATAGTAAGAAAGCAATAAGAAAGCATTTAACCACTCTTTCCCCTGACCCCCCCCCCACGCTGAATGTCCCACACGTAAAATGGGGATAGGAAGTAGATAACATTTTCCCGTTCTAAAGAGCGATTTCGAGAAACAACCCCGTAATCTAAAGGGTGTTGCTGTGGTTACTTGACTGCGGTTGAAAAGGAAAAGTTGTAAGCTACATTGTAATGTACAAAAGTTGTACATTATCCTCCACATACAAAATTTCCTCTCTCTCTTTATATATTATTATAGAAGTATAGATACACATTGGTATCTCAAAATTAGAGTAAGAAATGAAATAAAAATACAAAAATAAAAAAATGTATTTTAAGTAAAGAATATTTTTAAATTATTTTAAGCACCTAAAAAAATATTCAAATTAATATTACGTTACTTAATAATTAAAGTTAATTTTTTAAAAGAAAAAGGCATGCCGGAGAACAGCTAGGTTCGAACGGCTAACGTCAGAACAGAAGCCCACCGCGATAGCACCACACTAAGGATCGTTGAAGTCTTCGGCACAAAAAGCGGTAGAGGACAGTAGCGGTAACAATGGAGATTGTTAGGATTAAGCCCCAAACTTTATTTCTACTAATCAGATATACATAATATATAGCCTATGTACATCTGGAATAATGTACCTTTCAAACAGTGAAAGAATTTTCAAATAGGTGCAGTGGTTCTGGAGATTACCCTCCACGTACAAAATCGCTCTCTCTTTATATATAGTATACATATATAGCCTATGTCCATCTGGAATAATGTACCTTTCAAACAGTGAAAGAATTTTTCAAATAGGTGCAGTGGTTCTGGAGATTACCCTCCACGTACCAAATCGCTCTTTCTTTATATATAAGTATATATATATATATATATATTATATATATATATATTATATATATATATATATATATATATATATGTATATATATATATATATATATATATATATGTATATATATATGTATATAATATATATAGATATGCATATATAGATATATATATATATATATATATATATATATATATATATATATATATATATATATAGCCCTAAGAGCCGACGTTGCCTCCCTCCCCCCCCCAAAAAAAAAAACTCTGGACTTTAGCCGCCTCTGCATTACACTTGGGAATTTTTGCTGTGAGCAATAAAATGTTCCGTCATCTCCCAGGTCAATAAAAAATTTGTTTCAGAAAACTAGATTTAGAAATAGTAAGTTTTAATTTGGATTTGACCTCCTTTTTAGTTCCTTAACATACGTATTTCTAAACAGTTTCATATTATTTCGTAGATTTTGGCTACCAAACAGTTTTAAACTATATCTATATATTACTCATCTATTTGTCTATTTATCTGTCTGTCTGCTCTATAATTCTGTGCTGTCAAGTTGTATTCTGCACTGCAAAAATTTCTGACAGTAGCACCTGTCTTGTAAGAGAATGGGGCTGTCAAATGACCAGAAATAATAAGATAAACAATTTTCATTGAAAATAAGTTTCTTCTTAAATCGAAAATTAATATTTAAGGACAGCAAAAAGGCTCACTATGGAGTCCAATTTGTAAGAATTTGGTATTTTTAATATGACCAAAGACAGGATAGTCCAAAAATAATTTTTTTTAAATTAAAGATTAATTTTTAGTTCAGCGACATTAGCTCACAATAGCGGAAAATATACAAAACTTCCGATATCGTTACAAACAAAATTAACAAACACAAATTTTTAAAATCGTAGAGCAATTTTTTAGCAAGAAAAGGCGGCCCACTATGGCCCAAAATTTGCGATAATTTGGTACTCTTGATGCAATCGGAAACAGAATAAACAAGCTTCTTTAAAATCGAGACTCGGATAAGTGAGTCATTCCTTTATTTAACAGTGCTATTCACCATTAAGTTTAGACGAAATATGGCGGAGGTTCTTTAGACTTCATTGCTAGCGTCTATCTGCGCAATGAGAAATTCTTTAAAAATTGAAAAATTCCTCATGAATTAGAAAAAAAAGTTTTAGACTGTTTTAATTTTTTTGTGTCCATTGTGCAAAATTGTTTTATTTCCAGTAATTTGGCACAAACTAAATAATATAGTTCTAAATAAAAGGAAGTGATGGAATGTTTCTTTAAAAATTTTAAAATTCCTCACGAATTTAAAAAAAAGTTTTAGACTGTTTGAATTTTTTTGTGTGTAAAATTGTTTTATTTCCAGTAATTTGGCACAAACTCGATAATATGGCTCTAAATAAAAAGAAGTGTGTCGTAACCTGGCGTGGTTCTTTTGTCATGTACAACTGGACACATAAAATCTTCATTCGTAAACACAAAGACGAACGTTTATTGACGCAAACAAAAACACTCACACAAAACAACAGGATAGGAATAAAACAGAGACGTTCGTAAGGGGTCAGGCTACCGCTTGTCGGTATGACCTGCGTGATTGAGTTTCTCCATTCAACTGAATTTAGGATGCGCTGTGCCGATAAATGGCGACAGGGTTATGCGCATGAGAGGCGGAGGGGCGCTATCATAGCCTCGTCCCTGACACCTCCCCTCTAAAAGATTTGATTGGGTCTTCTTGAAGACAAATCAAATTGCTTCTTACATATATATATATATATCATCACATTAACAACATTCACCTTGATAACAAACATGTATGAGAAATAAAAAAAATGAGACATGAGATTATTAAAAGCATAACACATAAACAAATAAAAAAAAAATTAAACCCATACTTTAAAAGGTTTTAGACATTAACTGATAATTAAGCTTCATATGCAAGGCACTAAACATACTAAATTTTTTAAAAAAAAATGAGCTAAAATATTTAACTTTTGAGAACTAACAAACTAAATAAAGGTTTAAAATAAGAATATACCAATACTAATCATTTCAATCAAACATAAGAAAAAAAAATTAAACAGCTTTTCCATCATCTGCGAGATACATCTACTATTTCCTGGAAAAGACAAGACATATAGGATTAATAATAAAGAAAAATAAATTGTTCATTAAAAGTCATTCAGATCATGAAAAGTCATTAATTATCTTCCAGTGATCGGCTTTTAAACGTGACAAGGAATCAGCATTCAAGTGTTCTTTTCCTTTACGGTAAGTATCGTGGCATGAAAACGTTGTAAAGCAAGAGACCATCTTTGAAGTCGGGGGCTTTGGGATGCACAGTTCGTAAGGAACTTCAAAGGATTATGATCACTGACGATTATAATTTCTGAGCCGAATACATAAGTCTCAACTTCTTTAAAGCAAAAATTACGGCGTAAGCTTCCTTTTCGATTACAGCGTACTTTTCTTGCACTTCAGTCAGTTTTCTTGCTTGAAAATGCAATAGGATGTTCGATGGCCTGTTCATCTTTTGAGCTAACATGCTCCTACAGCATAAGAAGATGCATCTGCGTATATTATGAAGGGTAGCTTGAAATTCGGGGAATAACAGTTAGGGCGTACATATTGCTTTCTTAAGATTAACCAAAAGCAACATCATGTTCGTTTAGCCACACAACATCGTTTGGAGCTCTTCGTTTAGTTAAAGTAGTCAAAGGACGAGCAATATCTGAAAAGTTTGGAACATAAGCTCTATAATAAGATAATAGTCCTAGGATACTTCTTACATCTTTCTTGGTTTTAGGCGGCTCTAATTCTGTATAGCCTGCACTTTTTCAGGATCTGGTTCGTGTGATCCGGAACCTACGATATGACCAAGAAATTTGATCTTCCTTTAGCAAAGTCACACTTTTGAAAATTAATAGTAAAGTTAGCTTCTTCTAGGGTCGTCATAACTGCGTCAAGATGTTTGAGATGCGTATTCCAATCATCTGAATAAATCGTAACATCATCAATGTACGACTCGGCGTACTCTTTGTGCTTAGAAAGTGTCTTATTCATAGTTCTTTGAAATGTAGCGGCAGCGTTACGTAATCCAAAGGGAAGGACAACAAATGCATACTGTCCTCGGTGCGTGACGAAAGATGTTAAGTCCCGGCAATCAGGGTTAAGCTTTACTTGCCAGTAACCTTTCAGTAAATCTATGAGAGTGATGTACTTTGCTTTAGACACTTGATAATTAAGTCCGTAGCATTTTTCATCGGAAATGAGTCTGTTTCAGTCTGGGAATTCAAGTATCTGTAATCCACACATAACCGAACAGTTCCGTCTTTCTTCGAGACACATACAACTGGATGTGCATATTCACTTTCAGAAGGTACAATCAGTCCCAGTTGTAATAATTCTTCAATCTGGCGATCGACTTCTTCCTTCAAAGCTTCTGGGAATCGAAATGGCTTTTGCTTCTTCGGTACACTTCCTGGTTTCAATTTGATGTTATGCTCTCCAACGTGAGCAATTCGTGGAACACCTGACCTAAGGCTGGAATGTTTCCGAAGGATCTCTATAACGTCCATTCTCTTGCTAGGTTCTAAGTGTGTCAGGTCCACTTCTGGATCAGGGTCTAAATGAGTGATCCTGGGGACGTTTTCAATTTCTCCAAAGTCAACATCAGCATCATAAATAACACCGACATTGTTAGCTGATGCCTGGAATTCCCTTATCTTATTGGCATGGATATGTCTAATGCCATTATCAGGTAGTTGCACCAAATAACTGTACGTGTTTTTCCTTTTCACAATCGTAGCCGGCCCGGTCCATCGTGCATAGACTTTATTGTCACTATCTGGAATTAGGACAATTACCTTGTCTCCTTCTTTGAATCTTTATGACGGGTCTTCCTATTACGATAGTGTGCATAGGCTTCCTGTTTTCCTGCAGCAGTGAGACAGCATGTTCTGCAGAATTCTCTAATTTCGTCTTTAAATTGTTTAAGTAATCAGTAACTGATTTCAACTGTCCAAGGGGAATCAAGGTTTCATCGGTCCAAGTTGACTTTAAAATGGACAGAGGTCCTGTTGGTCGTCGACCATAGAGCATTTGAAACGGGCTAACTCCAGTGGTGGCGTTTGGAACTTCACGATAAGCCCATAATAAAAAAGGAATATGCTGTCCCAGTCTTCCGAATATTCTCTCATCGTATGATGAATCATCCCTTTTAGAACAGCATTAAAACGTTCAATAAGTCCATTCGAGCTTGGGTGACCTGGGGTCGAGAATCTAGGGCATGACCCAAGTCTCTTCAAAAATTCTTTCGTCAAAGCCGACGTAAAGTTGGTTCCTTGGTCCGTCGCAACCATTTTGGGTATTCCTGTACGTGTAAAAATCAGTAGTAAGGCGTCGCATGTATATTTGGCTGTCACAGTCTTCAACGGAATCGCCTCTGGCCATCTAGTGCATTGATCCACGGCACAAAGAACGTACTTGAAGCCTCGGCTACTTGGTTCCATGGGGCCTATTAAATCGACATTTATCACTTGAAACAGTTCATCGGGACGTGAAACTGGTGTGATTGGGACCTCATCAAATGGGCGTTTCTTGGCTTGAAGCTGACAGGCAACACACGAGTTACACCATTCTTCTATGTCCGTCTTCATACTAGGCCAGTAAAAGGAGTACTTAAGACGTTCGGCCGTTTTCTTTTTCCGTAAATGGCCTCCCCATAAACTAGAGTGAGCAAGCTCTAACAACCGTTTTCTACGAGACGTTGGAACTACTAATTGATCTACGCGTTCACCTAAAATTTTATCTCGGTGGTACAAAAAATTGTCAACCACATAGAATCGATTAATTCCTTTCTGGGCATCTTGCCAACATGACTGTAAACTTTTATCATCCTTTTGTTCGTTTCGAAACTTTTCTGAATCAGATATTTCATTTTGATCAATCTTGTTAACGGAATCATCCTTACTTACGTTTTTAGACATAGTTGCACAACATTCAATAGTACTCTCGACAATACTCTCGATTAAATCATTACATTTATACACATTACCAGCATCTGAAATATTACTTAAGTTCTCACTTCTATCATCATAAAGCATTTGTAGATTAAAATTACTATCTTCTATCAAATAAAATGCAACATTATCTGGAGTATCACATTTCATTTCATTATTCTGCAATACCTTTTCTCTACCACTTCCGTTTTCATTAAAAATTAAATTTACTTCTTTGACGTACAATTTAATTCATTTAAAGCACTTACAGACAACATAAATCATTTGACAACGTAGGTACCATAGCACATGTTATATAAATGGGTTCTTTAAATTTTAAATCATCTTCTACCTTTGTTAATGGTAAATTAATTAATGGTGCTCTTAAACTCTGGCCGAAAGCACATGTTAACTCTACACTGCCATGAGGTGTTTTATACTTTTCGGGTACTAAACTACTTTTGACGACAGATATTTGCGTTCCAGAATCTGCAACACCGATTAGAATATTAGAATCTACTTTCAACTTAATCATTGGCAAAGTGTCAACAAAACTTCTTTCGTTTTCGTTTTCCGGGCTTACGTTAAAGTACTTGTCAGACGAAATGCGAGCGGTTAAAATACTATCATTTTTGACATCTTTATCTTACCCCTTTCATAATTAACGTGTAACAAAGTTCCATGATATTTTGACTTACATGAACCACATCGTTCTTTCGAATTGCAGTTTTTAGTTCTACAGCCCAATTTGTAACAGACAAAACCAACGTTTCGCTTCTTTTAACTTTTCTTTTTTTTTCCGTGGGAGTCAGCGGGCAACATTCAATCTCATGTGATTTATTGCAAAATAAACAACCCGATTCTCGAGCATCAACCACAGATACCCAATTCACCCTCTTTGACTCATCAATGCTATGCGGTTTGGCCTTGAATGGCGCCTTATATGTATAACAACTGTCGTTCCAACGCGAAAATTTTCCGCCATTTTTTCCTGCGTCTAAATAAGCAGAATTTAAAGACTCTGTACGTTCCCGGCTTTCGATTTCAATTCTCAAAAATCAATTAAATCTTCTACATCAAAATTATCGTCAGACCCTTTTTTGCGCGAATATTCCAAAGCTATATCTTTTGGCATAGATTTCATCAATAAGGGAACTAATAAATTTCCAAATGTTTCTGTTTTGACATTCAGGGAGTTTAAAGAACGTATTTGTATGTTAGCAGTGTCATATAATTCTCTTAATGCATAAATGTCACTCGAATTCTTAACCGGTTTTAGATTTAAGAGTTTTTGCATATGCATGCTAATCAAAATATCTTTTCGATTAAATTTGGCTTTCAGGAGCTTGATTGCTTCATCGTAATTCTCTGGGGTCAACGAAAATCCCTCAACGACTGTTTAAAGCTGAACCTCCAAGTAAACTTATCAAGTAATTAAACTTATCAATCTTCGATAATTCTGGTTTAGTCTATTGACGTGTTATACGAATTATAAAATGTTTGCAATTCATATGGGTTGCCGAAAAATTTGTTCATTACAATTTTGGGCAGTCGAACACTTAGTTGTGGGGAAACATTTTGTTCATCGATTTCTTTCTGTGAAGAAACGCTAGAATCTGTAGAATTGTCAATACTATTTTCCCTTTCAGAAATTTAGAACCTCGGTACTTCCATCTTATTATTGTATCTTCGTATTCTTGAACTGTTTCAATTTCGGTTTCGATTTTATTTTCATCTATGAGTTCACAAATTTTACTATCTAAATCAGACAAATTTTTAGATTTAACCTTAGAAATTCTAGCTGCTCTTCGACATTTTCAACATTGTTCTCAGCAATAGCAGTTTCAATCAATGAAGTAATTCTAGTGACGGCAGTTCGAACGATTTTTCTTTCTTTCTTAAATTTAGATAGCATTATTTTAAGATCATCGTTTGTTTTTGTTACGTTTTGAGCATTATTTACATCATCGTCCGCCATCGTTGCATGCATTAAATATGGATAACTTAAAGCTCTTACCTGAAAAAGCTTCTCAGATGAACGTGTTTATCATTCAGTATATCCGTAAAAGTAAGTCCAGTTTATTTACATGACCCTCTATATGACACCAATCTGTCGTAACCTGGCGTGGTTCTTTTGTCATGTACAACTGGACACATAAAATCTTCATTCGCAAACACAAAGACGAACGTTTATTGACGCAAACAAAAACACTCACACAAAACAACAGGATAGGAATAAAACAGAGACGTTCGTAAGGGGTCAGGCTACCGCTTGTCGGTATGACCTGCGTGATTGAGTTTCTCCATTCAACTGAATTTAGGATGCGCTGTGCCGATAAATGGCGACAGGGTTATGCGCATGAGAGGCGGAGGGGCGCTATCATAGCCTCGTCCCTGACAAAGTGATGGAATGTTTCTTTAAAAATTTTAAAATTCCTCACGAATTAAAAAAAATGTTTTAGACTGTTTGAATTTTTTTGTGCGTAAAATTGTTTTATTTCCAGTAATTTGGCACAAACTCGATAATATGGCTCTAAATAAAAAGAAGTGATGTAATGTTTCTTTAAAAATTTTAAAATTCCTCACGAATTTAAAAAAAAGTTTTAGACTGTTTGAATTTTTTTGTGTGTAAAATTGTTTTATTTCCAGTAATTTGGCACAAACTCGATAATATGGCTCTAAATAAAAGGAAGTGATGGAATGTTTTAAAATCGGAAAAATCCTTCAAAAAGTTTGTACTTTTTACTGAACAGAGATAAAAATATCTCTTTAAATAAAAAGGAATAATTCATTTATGTACTTTGAATAAAACGAAAATACAATACAAATATTTAATTTTGTAGTGTATTTAGTACACAACAGTCCTAAGTTTCATTGTCTGTAATGATCTACCACGTTTATCTCAGAATAAGCTACCAAAATCAGATATAAACACAATAGACATTTCGTTCAAACTGAGCAGGAGGTTTCGAGTTTTAGGTATTTTTAGTTATATCTTATAGTGTGTTTCATTCGCATCCATAAGTTTAAACGAAAAGTGGCGTGGTCATTTTAAATGTCACAGCTGATGCTGGAAGATGGAGGCTTTTTTAAATAAAACGGTTTAGAAACACGCTAAGTATCGTTATTTCGTATCTATGCCGAACATGGCCATGTTAAATATTGTTCCGTTTTTTCCTGGGTTCGTGAGGATTCAATAAGAATCTCTTCAGAAAGTTCGCACAAAATATATTTATTATTTTGTAAATTCTCCAGGCGTATACACAAATTCAAACACAAAAGACGTAACAACTGTCTTCTATACAGCAGAAAATTCTTAAAACACAAGTCAGGATACCAGAATTTTCAATACAATACACGCCAATTAACGCAGTTACAACACATTCAATTCTCACTAGGAAATTGAACTGAGTTCCAATGCCAATGTCAGGTATATTTATAGATTTCCAAAGTGTCCTCTATAGGTCAGTCACAGCTAGATATTTCTAGAAGCTTCCAGAAAGGTTTAGTCGGCAAGTTGGCGAAATATCGCCAAATCTGGCGACCAAAATAAGTCACAAAATCCTTCGCCAATTTGGCAATAACTCTCATATTTGGCGAGATTCCTATAGACTCCCATGTTAATTACATAGCTATAGGAGCTCTTTCATAGAAGCCATTTTAACGAAACAAAATGCTATATTTACAAAATTCGTAACAATATGGTGGTGAGAAAGTCCCTCCGTGGGATTTGTAGAGTTGGCAGGAGGATAAGAGCACCCTAGATGTCGCCCTTGAGGAGGCTCACTCTAAACTGGTGTCCGCATATTCACTGGTAGGGTTCTAACCTCGAAAGGCCTTAGTTGCTATGTCGGGCCCTGTTTGGTGCATTCATTGGAAGCATTGGAAGTATTGTAAAATATGTTGCTTTTTTTAAATCTCCCCTATTAAATGTCACCAAATCACTGTTACATTACTTATTTTATTAGAAATTTTGGCACACTTGAAAAAAAGGCAGGAAAGCAAATCTGTAAAAGTGATAACAATAGCACCTAAGTGGTTATAAAAATATATATATATATATATACTCAAGAAATTAATTGGGAAAGTAATAATTAAGTTAAATTTAAAGGAGGATTAGGGATTAATCATTTTCGTGGCGAGAAAAAGCCACTAGAGTTCATATTTCCAGACGCGCGGGTAGAAAACTAGGTTATTTCCCCTGTTTTGAGATTGACCTTCTATTCGCGGTGGAAGGGAGTCTCGTAGAGATAATTTATTTTTAGATAATGTTCAGGATTGGGCGCGAAAAGAAACTTCGAGAAAATTCTAAATTGGGCTCTGCGCATGTGCCGGGAGAGTGGACGCGCGGTTTTCACCTCGTAATCAGCAGAGCGCGGGATAGAATCCAATGCTGACGGACGTGTATTCGTCGCGTCTCTAAATTCAAAATGGCGAAAGTTGAATGCGCTGCTTTGGAGCTTTGGTTAGCATGAAAAGGAATAAACTAAATTAATTCAAAGTATGGACTGATGTTATTCTATTTCTACCACTCGCCACCAGTGCTAAAAGATGATGACTGCTTTTAAGACGTGAGAACAGGCAAACCCCACGCCTGTCATATATATATTTATATATACAAAAATATACTGTTCGAGATTATTAATACGTTCCAAGGTGTAATTGATTAAATTCATTATTTTTCTACGCTGTTAAACTTCACCAAGGTTGGTTGAGAGAGCTACGGTCACTTTTTGTTACACAAGGGCTAACTAACCGGGACCTACAGTTTTAAAGCCGATTCCGAGTGGCTACAAACACCCATGCCAACAGTGGGGCAACACAGGCGAAAATGTTGCCAACGAATTGTTATTTTACTTCTTTATTGCAAATTTTGGCGAACTCGGAAAACGTAGAAATGCAAATCTGTCACAGTGATTGATAACAATAGCGCCAAAAACCAAAAACCATATCGTATATCTTTTGCTCCCACGCAAGAAATAGAGATAGATTGTAGCTGATATAATCTTTAAGGATTAAAAAATACTGCATCCTTGTACAAGATCGCAAAAAATTAAATACTATAACTCAGATATTTTTTTCGGATCGGACTAATGAGCTTAAATATTTTGATTGACCTAACTTTAAATTTACACAATCTCTTTTAGGGAGATTATGCGCTATAATCTCCTTTAGGGAGATTATGAGTTAAAAATACAGAGGCGAAGACTGCCGCCTTTTATGAACGTTAAAAATTCAAACAATCGAGGAATTTCAAAAGCGTAATCGAATTATGAGTCATAAAAAAATGGAAAAATTTCATTTCATGCACCGCTTAGGGTTTTATTTCATATGCGATCTTAAAAATTGAAGTTTTCTCCCGATGGATTTAGAAATGCCGATATCATTTTCTTGTTTGTTTAATTGGATTATGCAGAGGAAGAAGGTTTTTGCTCTTGATTTTTTCACGAAATTTATTTTTTTAAATTCAACTTTAATAACGTAATTTTTATTGTTTTTCGAATTTTTTTTTGGAGAATTGTAAATAGTAATTTTCATTTTGATTGGCCGAGGAAAATAAAGCCGATGTGAAGCTATGTTTTATCTCTATGTCGTGTATTCCCGAATTCATCTTTGAATTATGGTTTTTGGTATTACTTTTACCCTTCTCTTACGGGGTCCATTTTTCCCATTTTAGCTTACGGAGCCCATTATATATATATATATATATATATATATATATATATATATATATATATATATATATATACATATATATATATATATATATATAAATAAATAAATAAATAAATATATATATTTATATAAAATGTATATATATATATATATATATATATATATATATATATATATATATATATAAATAAAGAAATAAATAAATAAATATATATTTATATAAAATGTATATATATATATATATATATGTGACATTTCACCCCTGATTCCATAACACACACAATAAGCACAAGACGAGGAAGAGTTCTATAAAATCGCAGTCCTTTATTTCATAGTAGTTGGGAACGGATATCAGAGCGCCCTTCTAGCATGACGCTGAACATACAAGTCTTTTCACATACACAGCTCACAACAGACTACCTGCTCTCTTAGTCAGGGTCTGTACCAAAAATCAGCGACTGTTTACATCAACACAGATGTTTTTCGTGGGTGGTAATACTACTAACGAAGCACATTGGGTGCGCTTTATCTTTATGATATTGTTTGACACTTTTGATCCTTTATCTCTGGCACCTGCAGCCATTATCTCTGAGATATTGTGAACTGCGGATTTTAGATGACTAGAGACGGGGTTTGGTTACTCCTTCTGGGCAGCATGGCTAATAATCCTATCAACTGAAAAGAATTTATTGTGTTATTTTCCCCACTGGAATTTGCAGATGTTCACTTGCTTTTGGGTGGGCTATTTCTGAGAGGAAGGGTCCTCTCTTAACAGATGTGGGACCCGAATTATAGAAATAGACGAGATTCGACTTATAATGTCAAGATTCAACTTATAATGTCACATCCCCCCTCCCAAGAGGCTATCATCCTATGCCTGCATAGGGTGAGAAGACACCTGAGTGTGAGTATGTTGGGACCTCACCACTCTGCAAGATCAACATTATAAGTTTTACTACTTCAATTTTTAAGTTAAGTCATAATTGATATAAAACTCTTGATCTGCAGTATCAAGCTCTTTATATCGACATACGTTAGCTGGAATTATAAATCTTTCCGTATCTCTGGAGAAGTTCTCCACCTATCTAAATTCCTCCATCTCCAGTCATCGTGTTCAATACCATAACAATACAATTACTCGGCCTCAAATTAATATGTGCACAATTACAACAATAGTCTAATAGTAATTAAAAGTACATAATTATAACAATATTAGTGGGATAATAAAATAAGTAATAGGATAATATACTAGTATAGCCATGAAAAGAATAACATAGACATGGTAATGGATATGGCTTAATTGAATCTCCATGCAGATACATTATACCGAAAATCAGTTCTAATTCAATAGTAATCTACATGAAATCATACACAAAAACAATTCAATTCTGATACTTGTAAATCAATGCTAAACCAATACACAGAAATCATACATTAAATACTTCAATTCAGGTAAACGTAACTCAACATTAATTAAATAGGAAAACATATTGACAATCACGCACTAAATTAGTTCAATTCAGAAAAATATAACTCAATACTATTTACACTTCTAGAGCACTGGTTTACTCGGATAATAATTACTATTTATACAATCACAATAATGCCAGTATGATCATAAAATAGATAATATGATAATAGTGCGTAATAATGAAAAAGAAATAACAGGTGATATAATATAATAAAATACTTACTAAGACACAAATATATCATATGAACACAATGCTTTTTACAATTATTAGATTATTCATCTCTTTCATTCCACTTAAATTCTCTCATGTTTTTTAATTCACTATATTCTTTAATACAGGGGAATAACTTCTATTTTTCTTAATCTCAAGATCTCTGCCTATACTCTTTTAGATCTCTACATTGAGCGAAAATTAATCCTTTCACCCTTCCAGTATTCATCTCTCTCAAGCTCAATTTTTCAATTACCTTATCCTTCTAACCTAGCTGTGGTGTTCTGACTTATGATGACATCTGCTAATCAGAGTACTAATTTCCCATGATAGCTTGTCTTTGAATAAGCCTGTCCTATTAAATGAATTTAAGATTCTACTGAAAGGTACAAATTTCCTCCTTCCATTTTTTCCCTTAACTTCATAATTAAAAATAATAAAATAATTCTGACAACTTCAGCTAGTTTGGTTAAGGTAACTTATTATTCGTCTCTTTTTACACACTCAAAGGAATCGGGGACTCACTCTCTCACCTCCCCCTCTAAAACACTACTCGTCGTTTGACCTACTTCTGTTGGGTGGGGTCAGGGTTTCAACTGTTACTCCTAGCCTCCTCGGTTTGTTTATCCGCTATCAGCTGTTTGGCGACTGGGGTTTCTTTTCGCCTCTCTAGGTTGTTTATCTGCTATCAGCTGTTGGGCGACTGGGGTTTCGTTCCCTCACACAATTCAAATTCTGTGCTGAATTAAAATATCGTAGCCTAGATGCATGAATTACGTCGACGTCTGTTTTCGTCAGTGGGTTTCGCTTATTAATTTCATATGTCACATCGGATAATTGTTTTGTGATTGTAAAAGGCCCCTCGTACGCCTGGGTTAGTTTGCGGGGTGTTGGGGTAATGAAATGTGTCTATCATGACGGTATCACCTACTTAAACGGGGAGTTTTTGAATTTTTTATCATACTGTACCTTGTTTTCTGATGGTCAATGATAGTTTTTTCGTATGCAATCTCTCTCGCTCTATCTAAATCTGGGTAAATCTTAGTTTCAGCTAATGGAGAAATGTATGGGGAACATCCATATAATAGATATATTGGAGGGAATGAGGTAACTTGATGAGGGGTATTATTGTAATCTACGGTAACCTGTTCTAGAACTTTCGGCCAGGGTGTTTTCTGTGTATCCCCATTAATTTTACAGCGCATTCTTTGCATAATGGTGGCTCCTACTCTCTCCTGTTTCCCATTGCTTTCAGGCCTATGAGAGGCGGTCAAAATTTGTGATATATTATGGTTTTTTAAGAAGTGTTTAAACTTGGTTGATGTGAATGCGACGTTTCTATCACTTAATAATTTCTTTGGTTTGTTAATCTGAAAAATTTGTTTTAAGCAATTAATGTATGTGTCTGTAGTTGAGGTGGTACTTGCGAATGTCCAGATGTATCTTGTGCTATGGTCCATTACACAATGTAGATATTGTTTCCTTGAATTATAATATCCTAGACATCCGATAGTGTCAATAGACATTAATTCGAACGGTAGCTTTGCGGGAGGTAAAGCCTGTAATAATCCAAATCTCTTTTGATGTGATTTTTTGTTTAGCTGACATACTTCACAATATTTTACATAATTCGCTATGTCAATAATAATAGTATCCCAATAATAAATAGGTGACAATATTTGTATCATTTTTTGGATCCCAGGATGGCCAAATTGAAGATGTGCTGCTGTCAATAATTTCAACCGTAATGAAGTAGGAATAAATATTTTGTCAAACCCTTTTTCTGGATAGTCACTACATTATCTCTTTTCTGAAATCTCGGATTATGGGTATTGTCTGCCTGTTGGTGTTCTTCTATTTCGTCTAATGTTATCAAATTGATTTGTTGTTGGACAAAGTGGGAAATCGGCTGTCTACTCAAAAAATCTGCTTCGTGATTGGTCGAACCCTTCTTATATTTTATGTCGTAGTCGTACATTGATAACTTTAGGGACCAGCGGAATAATCTTCCTGTTAAGTGTTTAATGGATTTCAGCCATACTAAGGCGGCATGGTCCGTGAAAATGGTGAATCTAGTTCCGTGCAGATAGCAGTGAAATTTCTCAACAGAGTCAACAATCGCGAGACATTCAAGTTCCGAAGCACTGTAGTTCTTTTCATATGGTCTTAAACCTCGTGAATGATATGCTACAGGGTGTAGTGTTCCATCAGGGTACTCCTGTTTTAGGACACATCCTATCCCCTCTCCTGAAGCATCAACAAATAATTTACAAGGGTAATTTGGATTATGTATGGTTAGAATCGGTTTGGAAATTAGTGACATTTTAAGTGTTTCGTACGTTTGTAGACGTTCGTCGTTCCAGTCCCATTTAACGTTCTTTTTTAATAACTCATTTAGGGGTTTTCTCAATTTAGCGTAATTTTTGATAAATTTGTTGTATACATTGACACTCCCTAAAAATCCTTGGAGTTGTTTTACGTTTTTTGGTGGAATTAATTTCTTAATAGTTTCTATGTTTGAATTATTTGGCGACATCTTACCCTCTCCAATCTCATATCCTAAAAAGGATATTTTCTTTTGCGCTAATTGGCACTTTGATAATTTTAATTTAAGATTTTCTTGGACACAGATCTGGAATATTGCTCGGAGATGCTCTAAATGTTCTTCCATAGTATTTGAGAAAATGATTAAATCATCAAAGTAGTTCAGTGCGAAGTTAACTCTATGTTTGTTTAATATGTGTCGCATGGTTCTTTGAAAAATCGCGGGAGAATTTTTAAACCCATAAGGCAATACCTGAAATTGATATAACCCATAGTTGCAGGTGAAGGCTAATTTTTCTTGACTCCCCTCCTCTAAAGGAATGTGCCAGTAGGCTGAAGCAATATCTAGTGAGGAAAATATCCTAGCTGTACTCAATTGGTCCAAAAGGTGATCAATTCGGGGTATTGGCTCTCTGTCCGTTTTACATATCTCATTTAGTTTTCGGAAATCTATACATAGTCGGGTTTTTCCTTCTCCTCTCTTGTGGGCCAGAGTGACGGGGCTACTGTAGGTCCATGTGAGGGTTTGATTATTTTATGTTTTAACAATTCGTCGATTTGGGTCTTAATTTCTAAATTGTCTTTTTGCGACGATCTATAGGGCCTCAAAGCTATAGGTAATTCTGATGTGGTAATAATTCTAGCAGGCTCCATATTTACTCTCCCAATATCATATTTACTTTTAGCAAAAATACCAATAAACGATGACAATAGAGGAATGAGCTCCGACGATAGATTCATGTTAGCAAATTCAGGTAATTTATCCTGAATGGCATTCTGAGTCTTAGAGTCTTCAGTCAAATCAAGTGTCTTCCTGATTTGCATAGACGTTTTTGGATGCTCATGTTCTCCATTGCCATTCGTTAGCATTATATCATCACAATTATTTTCAATACGACCATAATATAATTTAGTACAGTTATTATCATCAGGATATTCATTTATCAATTTACTCGACTTACATATATCATCACAATTATTTTCAATACGACCATAATAAAATTTAGCACAGTTATTTTCATCAGGATATTCATTTATCAATTTACTCGACTTACATATATCATCACACTCACTTATAACAGAACTATAATACTTTTTAGCACAAATCATATCATTAGAATTTTTAGTTACTCCCTTACTTGGGTTATATTGGTTATCTACAATTTTATTAGAATTATAAAAATATTTCGTCTCTATGAATATGGTACTCTCGACATCCTCCCGACTCTCATTGTTATTAGTATTCTTATTTTTTATATTAGAATTGAGATGATATGAAACATTATGATAACAACTCGATAATTTGTTAAGAGTAATATCTAGATTATCCTGATATACACTACAATCACTTAATTTAATATTCAAGTTAAATAATTTCATATGTGGCAAAGATAATAAGATGTAATTCAAATGGGTATCTATAACATACACTTCAATAGTTTTGGTTAGATCACCTATCGTAGCTTCTACACTGATAATTTTAACAATAATAATCTTACCTTGCGTTTGTTGCACTGTTTGCGGTTCCATGGGTCTTTCTTTATAGGTAAGTCCAGGTAGCCAAGATTTTGGCATGATTGTCACATTTGAACCGGTATCCAATAAACACGGAAAGTTCTTACTGTTTGATACTCGCAACATAGTCTTTAAGAATTGTCCGTTATCATCACTATGGTGGTTGACTGTCCGTTGCCTGGGAGGTGTCATTAGATGTCAGGCGGATCTGCACATCCTCGCCAAATGTCCGGCCTTTCCACATCTGTAACATAACCTTTGTGTATTATCTCGAGTTGATAATCTATTTAATTGTGGCGGTCGTGGGGATGAGTAGTTATTAGGTGTGTAGTTGTTAGGTGTAGTCTGACTCCAAGGTCTCGTTCCATTTTCTTCAGCTCTCGGGGAATAACGAGGTGGCTTCTTCCAGTTTTGCGTCAAAACATTCTTTGGTTTAAAAACCTCAGCAGTTGGGTTCAGGAACGTCGGAGGTTTTAAATTTTCTCGAATTCTTAGTTCCTCATCTATAAAATCCAGCATTTCTTCGGTTTTTCGATTTTTCTTCCCTTTGCTTCTCTCGTATAATAGGAGAATTTCCTCCGGGAAAATAGTCCTGATCTTTGCATTTATTACTTCATTGTCCTGGTTCACTTCTAAGTTCTTTAAGCTGCGTAGGTGTGTATATAATTCCGTGATGCTTGTTCTCAGGGCGGGAAGGTCGTTGGAATCTTTTATCGGGCGGATGGCTAATATTTTTTGAATGTGGTAATCAATAGTTCTATCGGTATTCTCGTATCTCTTCTTTAATATTTGTATTATATCCGGTTAGTTTTCAGCTGTCACTGCGAATCCGGCTATTGTTTTGGCTGCCTCTCCATCCAAAAGAGAGATTAAATAATTCAATTTTTCCACTCGGGATAATTCTTTCCGGTTGTTGATGGTGGATTCAAATGTTTGCCAAAACGACATCCAAGTGGTTATGTCTCCGTGAAATTTTTTTAGTTCTATTTTTGGCAATTTTGCGGTGATGGGTTTCGTATCTTTAGTAGAGAGATTGTCAGTTGATTTGTCTTCCAGGACTTCCTTCTCTTGTGTTATTTCAATAATCCTATGTATGGTTTCAAGTATTTTAGTTTGATAGGTCTCTGAGCTTTCCATATCCGTATCTAGTTCTCCTTCTTCCGTTATCATGTCTGCAACGTTTTTATCCAAATCATATAATTCTTTCCGCTTCATTTCCAGTTGATCCTTTAGTGCATGTAATTTACTTTTATATCCTGGCTGTTGTTGAATTTCTTCGAATTGTTTAATTAGTCGAGAAACAGAGCCCCTCTGAGCTTTTCTTGTTCTCTTCAGAACTTCCATCTTTTAAAAAACGAAACTGTCTTTCAACTATATTATCAGTGAGCTATCGCCGCATTCTCTTCCTTCGTAATGTGGGTGACACATGATACCCTGCTCGGTTCGGTGTGGGGAATTGGGAAGCAAGGCTCGTCCGCCATGTTTGTCCTTCTTGTCTTCTATTGCCTTAAAAATGCATATAAGTCCATTTAATCAATTTGGTTTCTTCTTATTAAAGTCCATTAGGTGTTCCTTCGCAAAGTAACAATCCTGTTGGCTTGTGACATTTCACCCCTGATTCCATAACACACACAATAAGCACAAGACGAGGCAGAGTTCTATAAAATCGCAGTCCTTTATTTCATAGTAGTTGGGAACGGATATCAGAGCGCCCTTCTAGCATGACGCTGAACATACAAGTCTTTTCACATACACAGCTCACAACAGACTACCTGCTCTCTTAGTCAGGGTCTGTACCAAAAATCAGCGACTGTTTACATCAACACAGATGTTTTTCGTGGGTGGTAATACTACTAACGAAGCACATTGGGTGCGCTTTATCTTTATGATATTGTTTGACACTTTTGATCCTTTATCTTTGGCACCTGCAGCCATTATCTCTGAGATATTGTGAACTGCGGATGTTAGATGACTAGAGACGGGGTTTGGTTACTCCTTCTGGGCGGCATGGCTAATAATCCTATCAACTGAAAAGAATTTATTGTGTTATTTTCCCCACTGGAATTTGCAGATGTTCACTTGCTTTTGGGTGGGCTATTTCTGAGAGGAAGGGTCCTCTCTTAACAGATGTGGGACCCGAATTATAGAAATAGACGAGATTCAACTTATAATGTCACATATATATATATATATTTATATATATATATATATATATTTATATATATATATATATATATATATATATATATATATATATATATATATATATATATATATATATATATATATGAGATGTCCGGAATGGACATCTCTTGAAAATACTGCAATCGAGGCCGTAACAAAAAGATTCCAAATCATAACGAATAACTGAAGTTTATTTGACGTAAAGTTTAAGACATCTTTAACTGTTCGGAGCCAGCTCGCGTCTCTTCCTAAAAGCGCCAAAATAGAAGTAGCTCAGAGAGGTTGCCAGAATTGGCGGAGGAAGTTAGTGTGCGGAAAGGCGAGGCGTTTCCGCCAAGGAGTCGAAAAAGGGGTTACCAGAGTAGAGAGTAAAGTTCAGAATGGGCGATTATAGGTTGTTAATATTATCACACACACACACATATATCTAATGTATATATGTATATGTATATATATATTCATTCTTGGGATACATGCTGTCCCAACTCTTTAGGAAAAGGTTAATACTTATTTTTATTTAACCCCTTTTGTTTTAGTTCACTTCTCAATCGCCCTTTCTCGGCTTATGACGTATTCAACAATTACTTTCCATGACAGAAATATACATCATGAGTTATCATAAAACATATATTTATGTTAGAAAAACCCTTTTATGGTATTATGCAAACACTGCTATTATTTATGCACAAAAGCTATTATACATACACGATCTCTGAAAGAAAGAAGAACTAGCTGCTTTAATTACACAAAACGCAAGTTGTTTTATAGAATCTAGGCAGAACTTTCCCTCGACAAAAACACATTGCGAAGTATTTAATTACTTTCTATCGGTTAAAAATCTGCTTTCCGCTTTTTTAAACTTTAAATCTGAGTGCTTAACCATAAATTTTCAAAACCTTGTTCAAAACATTTTAAATTCTTTAGTAGTAATTAACTGACAAGTGTGCAGCTTAGCGTTAGATAAACCTACAAGAGATATTTTAAACCTTCCCATTGTTACCTAGACACGTGACAAAAAAAAAGTGTTATGTTTGCGAGAAGCAAGGCTGAATTTGAAGAGTGCAAATTAAAAAGAAAAAGAAATAGTCTATGTTTTAAACAAAGAATAACAGTCTTGACAGATATGTGATTTATTGGAGAGGTTGATATTAGTTTGGTACTCGATAAGAGGTTGAAGAAATCCTTCAAATGGGCTTTATTATTTTAGAGAGAGCTCACATATAATAGCTTTATGAAAAGGTAAAAGGGTTTCTTACAAAATAAAAATCTATTTGGTAGTGAGTAAACATGATGCCCATTTCTGTCATTAACCTTTAGCTTAAGGGGCCCCATTTTTACGATTCCCTCTTTAGAACAGGAAATTTCATACCGCTTTTGTAAGAACGACCATTAACGGGATTATACATACATATATATATATATATATATATATATATAGGATGAAAAATCCACCAGCGGGTGCTGTACGCAGCGACCAGAGTGAACGTCTACACATCTGGACATTCGGCGAGTGGAAACCATCGTATGCGGACATAGCGGGCAGTATACCAAAGCTAGGACTATATCAGTGTTCGAGTTGATATTATATGTCATATTATAGTTTCATGTGATGTGCCGACATTTCTAATCTTTAAATAAATTATTTTGGAAATTTGTGTCTACTACCGGATCTGACATATATATATATATATATATATATATATATATATATATATATATATATATATATATATATATATATATATATATATATATATATATATATATATATATATATATATATATATATATATATATATATATATATATATATATATATATATATATATATATATATATATGGGTGGGAGGTGGGAAAAGAGAGTCCCTATTTTTGTTTGTCAGTGGAGAAAAATGAAATCGGATCCGGACGGGTAAAGATGCTCCTGGGTCAAGCTAATAGGACAGTGTTGTGCTAAAGCGTTTAAGGGGAAACTATTATGTCATGTCTAACAAAGAAAGGGATAAATTTACGAATATATTCCATCCCATCTTATCAATCTTTCTTTTAAAAAAATTAAAAAATTCGTGCCTTTTGAGGGTTTAAGTGGCTTTTTTTGAAAAATGAAAGGAAAGCGAAGAGTGTAAACTGATTCTTAAAACCGGTGGATTGATTCTTTAAAGCAAAAATTTTAACATGGAAATAATACATTTGTTTTTGTTTTCGCGATATTGATTCTTATGAACGGTTGATTCTTATAACCACTGATCACTATAAGCGGTGGTTACTGTACTTTAATCCTTTCTCTTTCTCTGTGTTGTAGCAATTGGATATACGAATTTGAATTAACGACTTAAGATTTACCGAATGACAATTGCAGAATAAGAAAAAACAAAACTAGCTGACCTTTGCTCTCTCCCTCATTTTCCGCCAGAAACTAAAGACAGAGACCACCACTGCTAATTCTCAAAGAACAGAAAACTAGGATTTAAAACGAATATTACTCATTACTAGAGATTTATTTTTAAACCGAATTCAGCTCTGTAGAGCCTATACGACTTCAGAAATGCACAAAGTATCATGCCATAACAACGAATCACACCGCTTCAATTTTATGTTTTCAAATTAGAATAGAAGAACGTCTCTTTCATAACAACAGAAAGAAAAGCACGATTTAGAGTTCTTTTTTGATTTCCTGTCGGGAAGTAGCGCTATCTATTGGCGATGTCATCTCGCTCAAAGTCTTAATCTCCAGCAATCATTAATTGATGGCTTTAGAATCCCCAGAGTGGCTAAGTACTGAAAAAAGCTCTATCTGTTGCAGCATTGCTAATTACTTCATGCTAATTGTCCATTGCTGAACGCAGATATTTTGCACACTCATCTATGTAATCCCGCATGCATTGCTCCCCGCAATAATGTAAAACCGGTGCAGTGACATTTTGAATATGCAAATCCTATTTTGCAATGACGAATTGATGTCTACTTTTTTTTCTTTTGGGCTAGGAAACGGTTCAAGGAAGGGAAATTTGGGGCCGTTAGTTCCCGCTGAAAAAAAACCCACACTGCGACTTTATTAATTTAACGTATGTTTACACAAATTGAAGTACTTAATTTGACGTAAATAAATGAATCAATAACGATATTTATAGATACAGACATTCATTAAAATGCATCTCTATTTCCAACAGCACAAATTGAGAAGGAGAGACAAATAAACAATGGTCAATGTAAAAATAAGAACCCCATAGTCCCTAATATCGCTGCGATAAAAGGTAAATTTTATAACTTAGGCGGAAAAATTTTGTGGTATAAATTTTTTAATCCCTTCTTTCCTTAAACGAAGGGATAGCTAAAAATACTTTGACTTTTAGTCCTTTCTATACCCCATTAACGTACATTTTAATTTAATTGGCCAACTGTTTTTATAAGTATGTGGTAAGGTAATCATAGCAGGTTAATGATTTATTAGAATGTGAATTAGAGACGTAGTAAATTCCATAAAACCATTCCGAAAATCCTGCAAGTTTAATAGCAATATCTGTTTAAATTTATTTTCAACTAAGAGTTTGATATTGTAATTTTTAGTAGTAATTTTTAGCAACGCCCCAGAGAGAATCGCCTTACCTACTTGTAGTGACGCTACAATATAAAGCAGCATTAAGTAGTAAATAAATTACCTAACAGTTCTACGTTAGCTAAGCTATTGGCCACAAAATTTCCCTAAACACCCACATGCCCACTTATTCATAGAAGGTAAATATGGCTAAATTTATTGTCCGGTTATAAATGATTGATACGCATTACATGAAATAAAGTTTATTAGTCCATAGTTTTATTTAAAACAGAGACGCAGAACTGTAAACTAAGGAAGCATTGGTAAAAGAGTTTAAATATGTTTCGAAACAATTCTTTTAGGAATTTTCAAACTATTTATTTTATTTTACAAATGCTGGTCATTAGGTCACTACTAGACCAATAGACCACGGGCTCTTCAATACGTAAGTACAAGGGACGGAATTTTCGAACTCTTTAGGTCAAACTAATTGTCTTTATATAAAAAGAATATAATCCATTTAAAATGTAATTATTATAAACATTGTATCAATTATTTTTTGTCAGTTAAGTCTTAAAATTTTGCTGTAAAAATTAATTTTAATCTAGATGAAACAACCGGCATTATTACGGATGAATAAAATTAAGCTCTCAGTTCAACGGGTAAGAGGGATTAAAAATTAATTACATATAAAATATATTTAATTTTCTTAAGAAACAATCTATGCGAGGTGGTTGTTTCTATGGACCTTCTTCTATGGCTGTTTTACAGTGCCTTGCATTCTCCCATACACGTAGCGAAGAAAAGAAAGCGAGAGAATTCTATTGAAACCATAACATTCGGAAAGCATTTATAAGATACTTAATTGCGATTAAAATTTTCTTGTTAAACGTGAACATTGAAAACGAGTTTTCTCCCCATGGGACAAAAGGAACTAAACTTTGCTTCTAGGGTGCTATGTACTAAGAGGGAAGAGGCTGAGTTTTGGAGGGTTTCTAAGTGGCCAGAAACTCCTATGGCTATGGGCTGTCTTGACATAATTATCAATATCCCCTGCCCGAACACTTTAAAAAAGACGAAAATTTCGGCGAAGTTTTTCTGTTGGAAATTAATTTTTGTTCACTCTTTACAACTAGAGAAGTATTGATAATGAAATGAAAATAGTATTTGTAGATTGCCTGAATTTTTTTTTCACATTTATATATTTTGCTTTTTTTTAAGATTCCCCCTTCAAAGGAAATCATTTGTGTTTAAACCACAATATACCCCATTTTCCAGTACTCTAAAAATATTATTCGTGTTTCTAAAAATATTATTCGTCTTATCGGTAGTTATACATTCGGTAGAATATAATAGACATATGGGTAGAATATAATTTGAAGATTTTGTTTATTATTGTCAAATATTTTAGTTAACATTTTCCTTACGTGTTGGGATAGCCTGTATCCCAAGAATACGAGCTCAAGGCTGAATATATATATATATTATATATATGTATATGCGATAATATTACTAACTACCTATAATCGCCCATTCTGAACTTTATCTCTGTTATGGTAACCCCTATTTCTACTCTTTGGCGTAAACGCCTCGCCTTTCCACACACTAACTTCCTCCGCCAATTCTGGCAACCGCCCTGAGCTAATTGTATTTTGGCGCTCTTACGACAGACGCGGGTTGGCTTCGATGCGAGTAACTTGTTGCTGTTTTCATGGAATAAACTTCAGTTGTTCTTGTGATTTGGAATTGCATTATTTTGGCCTCGATTGTGTTTCTTCAAGAGATGACCCAATTCGGGTCATTTCATATATATATATATATATATATATATAAATGTAACCTCCTTACTGGCCGTTCTTACAAAGGGGGTGTGAACTTTTCCTTTCTGAAGAGAAAATTCGAAAAATGGGCCCCTTAGGCTAAAATTGATTAAACTAAGTGGAAAAACCATTCGGTAAAAGTTTTTAACAGGAATATTAAAGATAATTAATACATACATATACATATACATATATACATATACATATACATATACATATACATATATATATATATATATATATATATATATATTTATATATATATGTATATATGTACACTCCTATGTACTTATGATTAAATTTTGTGTCCAACGAATGAATAGCGGGAGCTCCAGCGCATCAGGGCTGCGCACAAAGAAAGTGTATTAAAGGAGCTATACTCGATCTGATGTTCAAAATTTCTGTTGCATTTCGACTGCGGATATCTTATGTCGACTGTAACAATGCCTTTTCGAAGGATTAGGGGTCATCACGAGCCTATTTCAGAGTTTGAAAGAGGTCGTGTCAACTAAAGGAAAAAAGCTGGTTGGGCAAATCGAAGAATCGCTCGGCATCGGTGTCGAAGCGATGCAGCTATTACTCGATACTGGCAAGAGTGGGTCAACAACGTCAGATTTTAGCGTCAGGAAGGCAGCGGTCAACCTAAGACCACCAAAGAACAGAAAAGACAGAGGGATTGTCAGATCATCTGTTACAGCGCCGGATTCGTCGCTATCAAGCATTCGACGTGTGACCCGCACACAAGTGTCCAACATGACCATAGACAGACGACTAAGAGAGCGGAATCAACTCTCTCGCTGACCGTTACGCCGCTGACCCGTCACGCTTGTGTACCGTCAAGTCCGATAACAGTGATGTATAAATCGATGAACTTGGAACTGCACTGATTGGGGACGTTTAGTTTTCAGTGATGAGTCCAGTTCCAACTCTGCCCTGACGACCACCGAAGATGTGTCTGGAGACGTCCAGGGCAGCGTGGAGATCCTGCCCTTACTATTCCACGCCACATTGTCTTACAGCAGGTCGTTATGGTCTGGGCTGCTATTTCCTTTGATAGCGGAAACCCTTTGGTAGGTACATAGTCATTAATGACACATTTACAGCACAGTACGTAGACGACATTCTGCGACCCGCTTTGTTGTTGCCGTTCCTCTTGCGCCAACCTCCACTTTTCAACAAGACAATGCCCGGCTGCATACGGCACGTGTTGTTATGAATTGTCTTCAAGCTTGCCGAACACTTCCTTGGCCACCTAGGTAGCCTGATCTTTCACCCATAAGGCACATTTGGGGCCTGATGGGAAGGCGATTGTAACTATTCCGGAATGTTGACGATTTAGCCAGACAGTTGGAGACAATTTCGCAAAAAATCCAGCAGGACACCATTCGGGAACTTTTTCAGTCTATGCCACGCCAGCTTGTATCCAGACCAGAGGTGGACCAACAAGGTATTGACTTCCTCCCTTTGTTACGACCAAACTCTGAAACAAATCATTCAATTGTTCTGAAATTGCAATCCTTTTTTTTGTGCATGTCCTTCTCATCCAGCAATTTTCCACCAAACTCCTTCCTTGTTCGTCGATTTTTTGTTATAGAGAGTGTGAATATACATACATACACACACACACACACACACGCACACACACACACACACACACACACACACACACACACACGCACACGCCCACACGCACACACACACGCTCATACGCACACTCACACGCCCACACGCACACACAAAAACACGCACACAAACAAACAAACACACACACAGACACACACACACATATATATATATATATATATATATAAGAGCTTGTCTGTTTGTTTGTCCGCTATAGAATCATAGACTGTTTGACCCAACGGGACCAAATTCGGCACAGTTAATGTTTAGGACCCGAGAAAATTAAATCAACAAAAGCAAAGTTTGGGGCTCAATTAGTTTTTTAAAATTAATTTTTTAATGAT
The DNA here is from genome assembly GCA_907164885.2 of Dolomedes plantarius. Classification (NCBI taxonomy): domain Eukaryota; kingdom Metazoa; phylum Arthropoda; class Arachnida; order Araneae; family Dolomedidae; genus Dolomedes; species Dolomedes plantarius. The sequence goes on along the minus strand of OU015493.1, from coordinate 17,907,628 downwards.
TTTTTGTGCCCCCAAGAGGTGCGAGTATCCCCTGTGGATACAGACCGTTCCCCACAACATGTTATCAGTGAAATCCGAACCTATCCCGCGCGCGGTTATTACCAATTCCTCTTCCCCCGCGAGGGGGGGGGATAGCTTCATGGTAATAAACTTTGGCCTTGCATAACTGACTGACTGACTGACAGATAACGCACAGTCCAAACCGTTGGACATAAAGAGCTGAAATTTTGCATGGCGATTCTTCTATAGTGGAGCCTATAGTGGAGGGGTGAACCGAGAAAGATTTTTGAAAAATTCTTCGATTTTTCAAAATTAAATTTTTAAGCTGTTTTTCTAATTTTTTAAAATTTGCATTTAAAATGATAATCCGAGGGTTATAAAATTTATATCACGAGAAAGATCATAAAAATTCCTTTAAAACGAAATCTTTTTCGAATCTTTACCTCCCTTTTCTGATTTTTGGTGAATTTTTAAAGATTAATTTTTAGAATTTAATTCATGAAATGTTGATCACGGGGTTTCTTTTCTTTTTGTGATACTTTAAATGAATTTTGCGTTACGTGCATAACAACGAAATAAATTGACAAAAGAAATATTTAAATACGGTAAAACATAAAATTTAACCACTAGACTAAATGAGATGGGAGTTTTTTAAGAATGCAGTTCAAATTAGTATGTTTTAACACAACTTTCCCAGCTCTGCTTTGTGTCCTTTGTTATTTGCAGTTTTTCTCATCGCTTGAACCGATTTACAATTTGCTTTTTCTACGGTTTTTGGCCTCAGGAAAATTAAAAACCGAATTACAATTCGCTTTTTCAACGGTTTTTGGCCTTGGGAAAATTAAAAACCCATACGGTTCTTGGCCTGTCGACAATAAAAAACCGAATGACCAAAGTAAGGAAAATAGGCTTCATGTGGAATCCCGCCTTACTTGGATTAAATAAAGGGGATAATGCATCTTGCACTTTTTCTCTTGGGTGATGTGGAACAAACTGAGCTTTTAAGGGAAAAATAAATAATAAAGGCAAATGCAAATTATAAAAATTATTTTTAATTAAACAGTGGATCAAACAAATCTAATTAAATCTAATTAAACAGTATCTAACAAATATAATTCAACAGTAAACTTATTCAATCCAAACGTGCGAATCACGCAACACTGTGTTAATAATTCTCAATAAAATCAGACGTATAATCAGACGAAGGTCCGCAGGCTCAAAGTTTCTTTCTTTCTTATTGTTTGTATATCATTTCAGTAGAAACGCGCTAAATCTGTCTAGCCAGATGAACATGAAGAGCGGGGGGTGCAGCCCAGTATATTTTTGATGGAATGCATCATCAAAAATTTTATATCTATATATCTACCCGGGCATCGCCGGGCAATAATACTAGTATATATATATATATATATATATATATATATATATATATATATATATATATATATATATATATATATATATATATATATATATATATATATATATATATATGTAAAATTCGGCGATACACATCGCAATGTGGGGTCTTTCAGAGCATGACCGTGATGGTACGGTAGTCGTAGCGAGTCCCTCTAATCACATCGCGGCGTTGACATATTCGGCGCATTATGATATCACGTTTAGCGAAATCGAGGAGCTTGAAGTTGTAGTCGGCCGTTGGGTGATGACCGTAATAACCACATAGAATCAGGGAAGGAATACTCGAATGCCGTTGATAGTTTTCATTTATCTCGAATCTGATGAAACATTGGCCGTAGTGGCCGCAGGAGTTGGCCGGGAAAGGACATGATATTGTATTACATGTTTTCTATGCTACATATATTTATACATTATATATACGTAATATACATATACCTGTGTACAAAATTATGGTTTGTTTATATAAATATATGAATATATATGAATATCTATGTGTACATTCATACATATACCCGTATATTGTACAGTTAGAAACATAAAACTTTCAATCATATATTTATGTACCTATTCACACACATATATAAAGAAGTATGTTGTTTCTTTTTTAAAAGGGATTTTATTTCTTTTGAAACTTATGTTATATCATTTTGCGACATCTCTTGATGCCGTATGGGAAAAAAAACTTAATTATGTTAATTTACCGTTTGGCACTAAATTTATAGCTTTCGTGTAATACCTAAATTGCTGAAATCTATGCGCTTGTTTATATTTTTAACATGCTAGAATTATAACAAACATGTGCAGAATACTTAGGTTCCAACTGGATTTCTAAATTCCGATGAGACGAATGACAAAGACTAGAGACTTTTAAAAGTCCTTTGATAAATGTCTCCCGTTAAACGGGCGTCGGTGGAATTCTTTTGCATTTGCGCGATATCCCTTTTAAAGTTCTTCCACGAGAAATTCTATTCCACACGGAGAGCTTCTACAGAGTCATTCTGCTGAATTATCACACACTCAAATACAACTTGCCGCATAGAAAAATTCCAGTGTTCACAACACCGTTAAGGTACTGCGGACTTAAAAGTCATAAACTTTTCCACTAGATACATTCAAATTGTCTCATTTAAAACAGCGGCGGGAGCTATCAAGAATTTTCGATTTAAATATAAACTACAGAAGTTCATTACGAACAATTTCTCAGTATTTTCCTCTAACCAGATGAACTAAACCGAGGAATACCTAAAAGTATGAACTTTACATTTTTACTCGTGAAATGTATCTAATCAACGCTTTAACTATCAAGACTAACTATATCTCATTAAATGACAAACTTTGTGCAAAAGAGGAAATTTAAGGAGTTTAGTTCTGAATATGTCCAAGTAAGCTCTTTTTCCCGTTGCCATTTTTTGTTTATAAATGCGTACGTTGTAATTTGTGATGTGTTTATCTGGTATGGAGAAAAATTTTAAAGAAGTTTTCCATTTTATAAAAATTTATTCCAGTTCAAAGCTTAACCCCAAACAGATATCCTCGTGTTCAAATTAAGAAACATCTAAGACACGAAAAATATAATAGACTGAAAGAACGTTAATAACTACATTATTAATGATTTTTAAAATGCTGACAACCGTATGTTTCTATTGCAGTTTTCAACCATTCAGCCATTAAAAAAATAACAAAGCAACATATGACATGACATTCATTAAAATAAATAAAAGTCCTCTGGACATTTACATTAAAACTCCTGCGCCCAGATTCGCGTGCCTTATCTAAATTATTCAAGAATTAGTGCATTACGAGTTAATCCAGATAGCTATATTTAGATTTGATTGGTTATTTATTTGAGAAAATTTGTTTCGACTAATGTGACAAATGCAAAATATCCCCAACATATTTACCCAGGGAAATGTGACGGAAATAAGTGGAAAATTTTCGAACCCTGCGTTACAATAAAGTTAAGTTTCTTTCCTTTTCGCACTTTTTATCCCCATGATTGTGACAGACGTATTCATTTCCTTTACTTCGAGTTTCGCTGTCAGAATCAATAACCAGCTGCGAGTAGGAAACCACTTGGTGTGAAATAAATTAGGCTGCAGATCGATTTGAAACGAGACAAACATGGAAAGTGAAAGGTATTCTTTTACTGTTTAAGGTAGTTCGCTTTAGAACTTAGTAACGAGGTACCTCTTTTTAAATGAAATGACAAATGACACCATTTGCTGCTCCACAGATATATATATATATATATATATATATATATATATATATATATATATATATATGATCGTGATATATATATATATGTATATCACGACTTAATTTATCTAAATAGGGAACAGAAAATTAACAAAAAGTTAGAAGATGGCAGCACAAATCAGACTACTGTAGTTGGTTAGATAATGTTTATCTGTTCGCGCATGTCCCAACATTTCTATGCCGTGGGGACTAAAAAGAGAAGGGCAGAGCCTGGGTAGACGTGTTGTCGGAAAGATGAGCATTACGGGGTGAGAGGTTGAGGAAAATGGCGAAATATGGCGATGGTTGAGCAAGGGTTTTTCTTTAAAGTTTGAAGAATAAATAATTATGAACTAAAGTGTTATCATTGGAGCTGATGATGCTCAACGCAACTACTACTTTTTAACCCAAAGAGACAATGAAAACGAAAGCCGTGCATGCTCGTATTTTTTCAGTCCCCGTATATCGTCGAGAAGGGATATTTCTTCTACACACCCTACCCACACCCACACCCATCTACCTCCCATATATATATATATATATATATATATATATATATATATATATATATATATATATATACTAGCTGAAGTACCCGGCGTTGCCCGGAATTTTAAGAACGTTTGTTAACCAAAATCAATTTAAAAACTTAACACAGTATAAATTACAGAGCCCCCCCCCCCGAAAAAAAAGCATGTGAAATGTTATACATATCTCAGTATTTTGGTAGATGAAGTCTTTCATCATTGTACCACTAAAAGCTGTAAAGTAAAAATGTCAAATTGTGGAATGTCTGTTAACCTAAATCAATTCAAAAACTTAACACAGTATAAATTACATAGCCAAAAAAAGCATGTAAAATGTTATACATATCTCAGTATTTTGGTAGATGCAGTCTTTCATCACTGTACCACTAAAACTGTAAAGTAAAAATGTCAAATTGTGGAATGTTTGTTATCCAAAATCAATTTAAAATCTAAACAATTTAGCAAGATTTAACCTTCAATCTTTGGAGCAAAAGAAGCTGATAAGTAAAACATAAAATATACATACATTTATAATAAACCACTAAAAGCTGAAAAGGAAAAATGTCAAATTGTCTTTTGGAAAGTAAAGCTGAAAAGTAAAAATGTAAATTTGTCGAATGTTTGTTAGCCAAAATCAATTTAAAAACTAAACACAGTATAAATAACATAGAAAATTAAGCATGTGAAATGTTATACACCCAAATAATAATAAAAAAAATCCAATATAAAAATATATAAATTTATAATTAACTCCTCAGAATTCATCTAGATTTAACCTTTCATCTTTGGAGCAAAAGAAGCTGAAAAGTAAAACATAAAATATATACATTTATAATAAACCACTGAAAGCTGAAAAGGAAAAATGTCAAATTGTCTCTTGGAAAGTTAAGAATTTTAAAAAGTAAAGCTGAAAAGTAAAAATGTCATTTTGTCGAATGTTTGTTAAACAAAATTGATTAAAAAAGTATACACAGCATAAATAACATTTAAAAGAAAATATGTGAAATGTTATACACATCTCAGAATTTTAGTAGATTCAGCCTTTCATTTTTCAAGTTTAAATTAAAAATGTCAAATTGTCTAATGTTTGTTAACAAAAATTAATTTAAAAACTAAACACAGTATAAATAACATAGATTTAATAACAGTATAAATATCATAAAATATATAGATTTATAATAAATCCCTAAAAGCTTAAAAGTAAAAATGTCTAATTGTCCATATAAATACCTCCATAAATGCAGGATTCTGTAGCCAAAAAAATATATAAATAAAGTATTAAAGTATTGGTTAAAGGCACTGACTGACGAAAAAATTAACAGAAATCTGCAATTTGGGCTACACGCACCATAAATGCAAGATTCTGTACAATAATAGAAACATCCTGTCCTTATTAAACTCCATATAAATCTCTGTTCAATTAAACTGATCCAAATATTATCTCAAGTACCTTCATAAACTATATTTCTCATTTCTTGATTCGGGGTTCAATATGAACGTTTGTTAACCAAAGTTAACTTAAAAACTAAACACAGTATAAATAACATAGGAAAAAAACATGTGAAATGTTATACACATCTCAGAATTTAGATAGATTCAGCCTTTCATCACTAAAACTGTAAAGTAAAAATGTCAAATTGTGGAATGTTTGTTAATCAAAATCAATTTAAAATCTAAACAATTTAGCAAGATTTAACCTTCAATCTTTGGAGCAAAAGAAGCAGATAAGTAAAACATAAAATTTACATACATTTATAATAAACCACTAAAAGCTGAAAAGGAAAAATGTCAAATTGTCTTTTGGAAAGTAAAGCTGAAAAGTAAAAATGTAAATTTGTCGAATGTTTGTTAACCAAAATCAATTTCAAAACTAAACACAGTATAAATAACATAGAAAAATAAGCATGTGAAATGTTATACACCCAAATAATAAAAAAAAATCCAATATAAAAATATATAAATTTATAATTAACTCCTCAGAATTCATCTAGATTTAACCTTTCATCTTTGGAGCAAAAGAAGCTGAAAAGTAAAACATAAAATATATACATTTATAATAAACCACTAAAAGCTGAAAAGGAAAATGTCAAATTGTCTCTTGGAAAGTTAAGAATTTTAAAAAGTAAAGCTGAAAAGTAAAAATGTCATTTTGTCGAATGTTTGTTAAACAAAATTGATTAAAAAAGTATACACAGCATAAATAACATTAAAAAAAAATATGTGAAATGTTATACACATCTCAGAATTTTAGTAGATTCAGCCTTTCATTTTTCAAGTTTAAATTAAAAATGTCAAATTGTCTAATGTTTGTTAACAAAAATTAATTTAAAAACTAAACACAGTATAAATAACATAGATTTAATAACAGTATAAATATCATAAAATATATAGATTTATAATAAATCCCTAAATCTTAAAAGTAAAAATGTCTAATTGTCCATATAAATACCTCCATAAATGCAGGATTCTTAGCCAAAAAAATATATACATAAATTATTAAAGTATTGGTTAAAGGCACTGACTGATGAAAAAGTTAACAGAAATCTGCAATTTGGGCTACACGCACCATAAATGCAAGATTCTGTACAATAATAGAAACATCCTGTCCTTATTAAACTCCATATAAATCTCTGTTCAATTAAACTGATCCAAATATTATCTCAAGTACCTTCATAAACTATGTTTCTCGTTTCTTGATTCGGGGTACAATATGAACGTTTGTTAACCAAAGTTAACTTAAAAACTAAACACAGTATAAATAACATAGGAAAAAAACATGTGAAATGTTATAGACATCTCAGAATTTAGATAGATTCAGCCTTTCATCACTAAAACTGTAAAGTAAAAATGTCAAATTGTGGAATGTTTGTTAACCAAAATCAATTTAAAATCTAAACAATTTAGCGAGATTTAACCTTCAATCTTTGGAGCAAAAGAAGCTGATAAGTAAAACATAAAATATACATACATTTATAATAAACCACTAAAAGCTGAAAAGGAAAAAAGTCAAATTGTCTTTTGGAAAGTAAAGCTGAAAAGTAAAAATGTAAATTTGTCGAATGTTTGTTAACCAAAATCAATTTAAAAACTAAACACAGTATAAATAACATAGAAAAATAAGCATGTGAAATGTTATACACCCAAATAATAAAAAAAAAATCCAATATAAAAATATATAAATTTATAATTAACTCCTCAGAATTCATCTAGATTTAACCTTTCATCTTTGGAGCAAAAGAAGCTGAAAAGTAAAACATAAAATATATACATTTATAATAAACCACTAAAAGCTGAAAAGGAAAAATGTCAAATTGTCTCTTGGAAAGTTAAGAATTTTAAAAAGTAAAGCTGAAAAGTAAAAATGTCATTTTGTCGAATGTTTGTTAAACAAAATTGATTAAAAAAGTATACACAGCATAAATAATATTTAAAAAAAAATATGTCAAATGTTATACACATCTCAGAATTTTAGTAGATTCAGCCTTTCATTTTTCAAGTTTAAATTAAAAATGTCAAATTGTCTAATGTTTGTTAACAAAAATTAATTTAAAAACTAAACACAGTATAAATAACATAGATTTAATAACAGTATAAATATCATAAAATATATACATTTATAATAAATCCCTAAAAGCTTAAAAGTAAAAATGTCTAATTGTCCATATAAATACCTCCATAAATGCAGGATTCTGTAGCCAAAAAAATATATACATAAATTATTAAAGTATTGGTTAAAGGCACTGACTGATGAAAAAATTAACAGAAATCTGCAATTTGGGCTACACGCACCATAAATGCAAGATTCTGTACAATAATAGAAACATCCTGTCCTTATTAAACTCCATATAAATCTCTGTTCAATTAAACTGATCCAAATATTATCTCAAGTACCTTCATAAACTATGTTTCTCGTTTCTTGATTCGGGGTTCAATATGAACGTTTGTTAACCAAAGTTAACTTAAAAACTAAACACAGTATAAATAACATAGGAAAAAAACATGTGAAATGTTATACACATCTCAGAATTTAGATAGATTCAGTCTTTCATCACTAAAAGCTGAAAAGTAAAAATGTCAAATTGTCTTTTGCCTTGTAAACTCTGCATGAAAAATTAAACACAGTATAAATAAAATAGTATAAAAAAAGGGATTGGAAATGTCATACACATCAATACTAAAACACAACGAATAAATTTTGGTTCTAATTTGACTCTTAGTGTGCTTCACTCTTGAAAATAGTTGTTTACAGATGTATGTGCTTCCTAACGTTGATGACCAGAATAACGCTTAACTATGCCGTGAAGGATATTTATATCTGGGCAGGTATGATTTATGAGTACAACAAAGAGACTCGATTGAATTTCTCTTTAAGTTAGATGTCAGATTGCAACTCTATGCATTCCATTTGACAATTTGCTAGCATTATATCTATATCGACTGTAAATAGAGTATAAAACATGCAAAAAAAAATTGTTTATTTTCCCCAAAGTCCTGAAATCAATTTTAAATTCGTGTACTAAATCGGAAAGTAGGGCTGCATATTTTGTAAAATTTTTAGAATTGTGCTTGGTGAGTGTCTTGAAACGCAAAAAAAATTTAACATTTAATTTGGCTTGCCATAATTTCAACTTCATGGATTTTGCACTGAAGTAAAATCCATGAAGTGACGGGTGTTTAAGTCATTTAAATGGACATTCAGATCTATCTAAATCTGCAAGCCAGTTATCATAAAGTTCTGGCAAAGATTACTTTTCAATGTCATAAACAATTTGATATCATCAAGTAGGCTATAAAACCTTTTTAATATTTTCTCCACTGAGCTATCTTATTTCTTAAAAGTATTGCCATATTCAGCATCCAAGCTTTTAAGAAATTCCTGAAACCGGCTATGAGTCAATCCCCAATCCTTCATGAAATTCACCATTTTGAAGATGATTTGCATAACATGGTCCATTTTTTTTCTTTTCCGCATTATTTTTTATATCAAGGCAGGCTATTAATTTTTTTTTCACTTTGAGATCTCTCTCACTAACACTCTGGGCCTCACTAACACTTGCTTTGGGCCACATGCGGCCCACGGGCTGGACACCCCTGTATTAAAATATAGGTAAAAGACCCTGACAAACGTAAAAATTAATAAAAATCAGCAACTAGGGCTCCCCACACCATAAATGCAAGATTCTGTAGCAATAAACATCTCCATAATTAATATCTGCATAATAAATGTCTCCATAAATGCAAGATTTTGTAGCAAAAATATTAAAGTATAGCTAGAAGGCATTGACAAACAAAAAGGTTAATAGAAATCTGCAATTAAGAGTTCCACGCACCATAAATGCAAGATTCCTTAGAAAAGAAAAAAATAAAGTATAGGTAGAAGCCACTGACAAACGTAAAAATTAATAGAAATCTGAAATTAGGGCTCCACGCACCATAAATGCAAGATCAGTTGTTTTCAAACAACTAATATAACGAAACATGTTATTTTTCACACATTCATTAATATAATCGTTACGTTCAAAGGGTCAAAATATAGAGATGAAGCTAAACGTAGGAGCAACGTATGGTTAAACATATATAAATATAGCGAGCAAAGTTTTTCAGTTTGTTTATTCTATTCTCCTCTTTTTTGAGGAGACGATGCATTAATTTTAAATGTATTCAATTTGAATTTAAGTAAATGAAAAGTGAAACTAATAATATAAAAAATTAGACTATATTTAGTTACATTAAAATGAAATATGTTAATCATTTGACAATATTAAACCAGTTAGGTATATTATAATGTAAAAAAATAGTTATTACATATTAAATACTTCCAGGAGGGTGGATATTGTTCCGAGTTCAAGACATTTACTGCAAAAAGCTATAGTACCAATAATGTATAACGAAATCTATAAGTTGGACACATTTCTAAAGAATTGGAACCATGAGGAGAATCTAACTTAAAAGGATTCGAATGTAAACATATTAATATTTTGAAAAATATATTTCCTTTGAAGCATTCAGCTTTTAACATATTTTTTTTAACAAAAAGGACTAAAATAATACAATAAATATATTTCTATTTTACGGGGCAAAACATATATCTATCTATATAAATAAAGCAAAGTGTCTATGTATGTATGTAACGTATACAAATCTACTTTTCTTGACGAATCTGGTTGAAACTTGGTATACTTATGTTTTGAAGCCTTAAGATAATTAATTCTAAGATAAGTTTGGAAGCTTTAAAATAATTCTAAATAAATACAGTTTTTAAATAATATTTCATCTCCAGACGATGGAATCAATCATTCATAAGAACTGTGCATGCACACCCACTATATGTTAATTCTAGATGTCCAAGGTAAGTGAACGCATGGATTTGTTATTTGGTAGTTATTTGGAGTTATTTAAAGTTAATTTTCTAATATTACTCCTTTAGTTTTCTTTTTTTCATTAATCCTTTTCTACTGGGTTAATTCCCAATATACGGATTACTGTTGAAACTCTTTCACTTTTTTTTTTTTTTTGTATTGCTAAGGAAATTGTGTTATAATTGGATATTTCTGAAGGGCAGTGAAATATAATTATGTTATATTTACTTTTCTATTTTACATTTAGTTAATTTTCTAATTTTTCATAAATTAATAGTTATTATTCCATTAAATATTATTTCAATGGGATAGTGAAGTGGAATTTGAACTATCTGTCATATTTTGTTTAATTTAGTTACTTTATTTGAATAATCTTTCTTTTTATGCTTCTGTCTACAACTCTCTGAAATATTTCTGTGATATAATTGTAGTTTTTTTTTATTTTGGCCTGTTTTTATAAGGAAAGGAATGACGAATTGGGGAAAATTTTCATATTAGAACATAAAATTGCGTGTATTATTTTTGCATTTTAAAATTTTCTCTTAGATTGTAGGCCATTTTGAAGATAACTGTCATATGTATCATGAGTAAGAAGGAAATTAAAATATTAGCATTAGGATTTTGTGGAGAGTGATAGGCGTTTTAGCTAACTTTCAGATTAATATTCTACGTTCGGAGTCAATTTTTCAAAAAAAATCATTTTGTAAAGATGTTTTTGGTCTTTTATGGTAAAATAGCACTACTTTATTTGAATATTCTTTCTTTTTATGCTTCTGTCCACAACTCTTTGCAATATTTCTGTGATATAATTGTAGTTTTTTTTATTTTGTGATGTTTTTATAAGGAAAGGAATGACGAATTGGGGAAAATTTTCATATTAGAACATAAAATTGCGTGTATTATTTTTGTATTTTAAAATTTTCTCTTAGATTGTAGGCCATTTTGAAGATAACTGTCATATGTATCATGTGTGAGAAGAAAATTAAAATCTTAGCATTAGGATTTTGTGGAGAGTGATAGGCGTGTTAGCTAAATTTTAGATTAATATTCTACAGTCAATTTTTCAAAAAAAAAAATTTTTTTTAAAGATTTTTTTTGGTCTTTTATGGTAAAATAGCACTACTTTTTTTGAATATTCGTTCTTTTTATGCTTCTGTTTACAACTCTTTGCAATATTTCAGTGATATAATTGTAGTTTTTTTATTTTGGGCTGTTTTTATTAGGATAGGAATGACGAATCGAGGAAATTTTTCATATTAGAACATAAAATTGCGTGTATTATTTTTGCATTTTAAAGTTTTCTCTTAGATTGTAGGCCATTTTGAAGATAACTGTCATGTATCATGTGTGAGAAGGAAATTAAAATTAGATTAGCATTTAAATTAGCATTAGGATTTTGTGGAGAGGGGATAGGGATATTAGGATTTTAGGATTTAGCTAAATTTAAGATTAATATTCTACGTTCGGAGTCAATTTTTTAAAAAAAGTAATTTTTTAAAGATTTTTTTGGTCTTTTATGGTAAAATAGCACTTAAAAATTAATAAAAGGAGCTATGCTATTTACAGGTAAGTTTTTGTTCCTTTTTTTAACTTTTAAGTGCAATTTTACCATAAAACACCAAAAAAAAAAAAACCTTTAAATAATCATTTTTTAAAACAAACAAATGGAATAGCTAAACACGAACATAGTTAACCGTAAATAAATCACAAAACTGTGCTCAAGTTTAGACTGATTCTTTTTAGTTAAGTTATACTAATTTTTATGCTTTTAAAAGTACATCCTGAATTATAAAATTAAGAACAATATAAAATACTGTGTACTAAACATTCTGAAGTACAAACACAATATGTAAAATACCTAATAACCAAATTTCAGAAAGTAAATAATCGCAAGTTAGCAACAATATTCAATGCGTTTATTTACCTTGTAACATCTAGGTGCGCATGCGCAGTTTTTATGAATGATTGATTCCAACGCCTTGAGATGAAATATTATTTAAAAACTGTATTTATATATAAGCATTTTAAAGCTTCCAAACTTATATTAGAATTATCTCCAGGCTTCAAAACATAAGTATACGAAGTTTCAATTAGATTCGTCAAGAAATGTAGATTTGTATACGTTACATACATACATACATAGAGACACTCTGCTTTATATATATATATATATATATATATATATATATATATATATATATATATATATATATATATATATATATATATATATATATATATATATATATATATATATATATATATACCGGGTGTCCCAAAAATGACCGACGATTTTAAAAATCAATTAAAGAAACACGGATGGTGATAGAAATGTACGGTTTGCTGCATTCTGCTTAGGTAAACAGGGAATTTATTCTCACCAATTTTCAAAATTAGTTACAAATTTCGTCAACAGATGGCGCTGCTGACGGGGAAAAACTATAAAACAATTTTTTCAAAGCAAGAAGCATGCGCAAAGTGGCATGGATTGGCCTCCCTATTCGCCAGATTTGACGCCATGCTATTTTTTCTTTGGGGGTACTTGAAAGACCACGTGTATCGTCATAATCCACAAACTGTAGAAGAACTGGAACAATACATCTCTGCTGCTTGTCAGAACATTCAAACTGAAATGTTTGCACGGGCGTTAGCGAATTTTGACCTGAGACTGCGCCACGTTGTTGCTGCAAACTGTGGTTATTTTGAAAACATTGTTTTATAGTTTTTCCTAGTCAACAGCGCCATCTGTTAACGAACTTTGTAACTGATTTTGAAAATTGGTGAGAATAAATTCCCTGGTTACCTAAGCAGAATGCATCAAACCGTACATTTCTATCGCCTTCCGTTTTTCTTGAATTGATTTACCATTTCGTCGGTAGGGATGCGCTATCGATGTCGATGTTTTCAAAACATCGATAAAAACATCGATGTTTTAAACATCGATTTATTGAAGCCGATGTTTTTTTAACATCGATGTTTTGTGCTCGATGTTTTACGTTGTCTCGATGTTTTTTTTAAATGAAAAAGTACCGTAATAAAAAAAATTACAACATAGCATAATTTTGACACTCAGTAAATGTGAGTCTGAATTCTGAAAAGGACGAATACAAAAGGGGGAATGATTCCTTAGCAAACAGACAAATGGCAGTTAACAACCAATGAACCAATCAGAGCGCTTGGAATGTTCCTGACACTCCAGAACCTTCCATGGGGTTTTATTTTACAAATAGTATATACACGAGTGTATCCATTTAAGTTTTTGTTTTGTTCTGGTTTTATATAAGTTGACGTTAATATTATTAGTAAGATGCCTCCCAAAAGTACCGTTTGGAAATATTTTTACAAAACCTCTGACAAATTGGCGAAATGCAATATTTGCCTTAAGTCCCTCAAAACTTCTGGCAATACCACGAATTTATCTGGACATTTGAAGGAAAAACACGGCGGTATTTACAACGAGAATTTTGAGTCATCAAAGTAGCCGAAAGCAACCAAGTTTTTGTCATTTGTGTCTGCCCAATCAGAGAGTAAAATTAAATCACCCCCTCCCCCCACGACTAACGGAAGTAACATTAACATTAGAGGTTACTAAACCAGTTTTAAAAAATGGATGTTCTAAAACATCGATGTTTATCAACATCGATGGTTTTTGGGCGATGTTTTATTAGCATCGATGTTTCAAAACATCGATGTTTTGTTATCGATGTCGCATCACTATTCGTTGGTTATTTTTGGGACACCCGGTATATTCTGTATATATATATATATATATATATATATATATATATATATATATTTGACACGGCTGTTACACTCCATGAATCAGAAAAAGACAAATGATTACAGTCGTGGTCTGGTGGAGAAGAATTAGACAAAATAGCAATTTATGACATTTAATTTAAAATTAGTTAAACCAGAGCTCCGACAAATTTCAAGAGAAGCCATTTTCGTTCCACTCTCTCTGGAAAGACTTAGATCCGTTAGTGCCGAAGTCATCCAAAACTATATCCTTTGTTCTCTTTCAGGACACTCCGAAAAAACGACGCTAGGGTGTCGTGTGCTAAGCTGATGCAACCATAGCATGCTCTTACGAAAGCTCCTCAATGACTGATTAATGTTGCCATCTATCGGCTTCTCTGCTCACTACTTACGATCTCCTATTTAATTTCTTACTTTTCCTTATTTTAACTTTTTAGTATCAAAGAATACTCATGGAAAATAATGCATTGATAATTCCTTTATACATTGTTTTGCGGGCCAGAAAAATATCTCGAGACTCGTAGGAATATCTCGTAGGAAAAATGAGAAATCATATTACGTCATTAAAAACATATAAAATTTATTAGGCAAATAGTGAGTAACTCTCGAATTATTACTATTACTGGTAAGAATATCTTTATTCACATGTTAGATGCCCATTTACAAATAAAGTGCGCGTTCAAATTACTGCAGTATGGGCGTTGAGTGTTTACAGCAGTCGCTGAATCTTTGATAAGCAACCGCATTTCATTATTTTATAGTTTAAGGGAACATTATCTAGAAAAATTATTATCTTAAACAGAACTTGCAATTATCTACGAAAAAAACTGCCCTGCAGCATTTAAAACTCAATTGCAAAACAAATTTAAGGCATAAAAATGCCTTAAATTTTAATTACTGTCCGCTTTTAATAGTTTCGCTATTATTAAATCTTGACGTTTTCTGACTTACTGGTTTTGTTAGAGTTTTTTTTAAAATTCACGTACAGTTCATTATGAATTTTAATAGCGGATAATATCCTCGAATGGATGAATTATAACAAGTGCTTTTTCAGTAACTGTTTTAAGAGAACGCCCCGGAATAATAATTATAGTTAGTTTATACTTAATAAGATATAATTAATAGATTTTAATTAATTTGATATTTTCAATATTATAAAATTAATATTAGAAGATGAAACACGTGAAAAACCAAATCAATTAATTTCATTTTAATTGCGTACCAATTTACTGATATTATGTAAAACGTATCATGATAACGTGTCTATTTATACAAATTTATTAAAACGTCCTGAGTGGAAAATCCAGCCTGGTTCAAGGTTGACCCACGAGGTACTTAATGACTTAATAGCTTTCGATATCTGCAAATTACGTTCCAGTGTTAAGATCGATATTTTGAAGTGAACTAAGGATGAATTAATCGATTCCTTTGTAAAATACAATATAAAGATGTGAAGATTTAGGCAGATATTGCTTTTACATTCGATGGACTGGGTTCGCCTTAAAAATTATACACGTGTCCCTGCACATCCAGAGATAGTTTAATTTAATTCTTAGCATTCTGATTAAGAAATAAAACTTTATTAAAATCTCTAACAGAAGTTCTCGTCTTCAGAAAGAAGAAGATTCAACCAATATTACGCCGACGAGAACTTCTGGCTTAAAACATTTTTAATTACTTTTCACTCTGCATATTTGACGCCCTTTTGAGTTCTGTTTTATTTGATTTCTCTTGCAGAGGTTTCGAATTTACACAGTCGAGAATTAATAATTTCCTTCAAGTACAGCGAATTATGCAAAACCATTTAATATCTGTTTAGGATACTGTTTAATAACTGTAAAGAAATTTTTTTACTAAAGTTACGAAATGCAATTAATTTTTAGTGTTCTGAAATTTTTATATGTATAGATGATCAATAATAACTCGTTGGGTCATTTCTAGCTAATTTCGTTCCCCTACCGAAATGAAGGCTTTTACAGAGATTATATTCATGAATTGTCCAGCTTATTCATGTGTTCAGGAATCTGAAATAATACCCCCTACCTATCTTCATGCCGAACTCAAAAACAAAAGTTTTTCAAACGTTTTTGGGCAATCTGCTATTTTCGAAAAATACGTCAATACATATATTTTTTTCTTTTTTCGACTTAGATCCACATTGCTGAGAACCTTTTAATTTAAAATAAAATTATATTTCTTCCAATCAAAGACCTTCCTCTCAGCTAACGATTTGCCCCCAGTGAAATTCGAACGAATTTTCGCTCTTCCGCCTAAACTTAAATAAGGAAAGAAAAAGGGTATCTAAAATTTGCTCCAGTTTTTTTCATTTTTATAACTTTTGGTGTAATATATTGCCAAGTATGGCAACCTCTAATTTTTTTTGCTTTTTTCAAAATAATCTACGAGTTAACTGTTTTCATCAAGCACCTGCCAAATATCAGTGCAAGCCAAAAGCATTAATGCAAGGCCTAGTTGAAGCCTCATTTTAAAAATGTAACAATCTCAGTTTTCTGTAAAATTACTCAGGATACGGAGTAAAATCCTCAGAGTCATACATTTCAATGTCATTAGTGTCGTCGCGATAACACACAAGCAACCATATCGTAACTAAATGATTAGAAAAATTGAGATGCTTTGAAACGCTCTTGTATAGGTACTACAATGTCAAAAAGAAGTGTTTCAATTGGGCTTCTAGTAACATAAATACTGTTTTACATTTACAATATATCATTGGGAAGTCTCATGCACAGCGAAATCCATACTATCGTCCCATGATGACGGCAAAATTTGACTTCATTGTGATGTCACTGACGTTATAGCTCTTATACTCGTGATATGGGCGGGCCACCGTATATAAAAAGATGTAAAGTGGGACTTAGTTTATACTCTGGTGTGATACTTAGCGTAAACAGTGTGGGAATTATCCCAAGGAGGTCACAGTAAAAACACAAGGTAAATTCCCATGTTCATACCATGAGCAGTTTTTAAGTTGAAAATCGGTTCTCATTAGGGATGTAACCAGTGCAATTCTGTGTGACGTCTCTGATCTGTCACTGACTAATCAGTTGCGTTAATATGCGTCATTAGGGTTAATATGAGTCATTTGGGTTCCTCTGTCATCCATCCAAACACGTAACATATTTTCAACATCCTGTTTGCATCACTCCACGCTCCTCTGTGATTGTGAAGGCTGTGGTCTTCCATATACTATTTTACAATTAGGCCATATAGCTGAGAGTTCCTTGATCCCATTAGCGGTAAATTCACTCCCGTTGTCATTCTGCAGGATTTGATGTACACGAATGTCTAAAAATATCTTCAGAAATTCTAATGCAACTTCATCAGCACTACTCTTTGTCTTGAAAGGATGAAGAAGACTAAATTTCGCTGCATGATCTTAGTAGTTCGTTAAATATTTGCAATCTCCAAAGAGAGGTGATTGAAAATCCCACAAATCAACTTGGATTGATATCTTTTGTAGTAAAAATATTTTATTGTTATAAAAGTTTACTATGTGGAAATAAATAAAGTAAAAATGTATGATGTGGGAGAAAGTCCGATTTAAAATTTAAAGTTTGTCATTTTAATAATTTGTTTATTACAACTATTTAATAATAATAATACAACTGTTTAATTATAATATATAAATTTTTTCAAACAATGATAATAACTGCGCAGTGTTTAAGTTACCTCCATTTAATCTAAGTAACTGTTAACTAATTCATATGTTCACCAAAGGAAGTACTCAAATTACAATCCCTTTATCTGTGATTTTTAATAAGCTTTTACTACTTTGGGCTTATTGCAATAAGCCTGGATGAAACCACGCTGTTTGAGCAAACTATTGCGAATTTTCTAACTAGCTTAAAGGTGTATGGGTTCATTACAATAAGCCTACAAAATATCAGCCTAATTAGAAAGTTTCCAATTAGCCTGGCGCATTGCAAAATGACGGCGCTTTTTGCATTAAGCCGGATTTGTCAATTCGCCTACGACATGTCTATGAAATTAAAGGCTTACAAAATAATGTTACCACACGAAGTAAAGTATGTGTTGGTGAATAATAACTAATTTGGGTGACTATTTTTAAGGATTACTGTAAGGTTATTAATAAAATTATATGACCTCAAAATATTTCCCGTCGAATCTCCATAACATAGTTATAATGAAATTCAAAAGGGAATTAAAATAGAATACGAAGCAAAACACAGTAATAAGACTTTAGAAAACAATAATAAGAGTTATTTTGTACAATAACTAAGAAATAAAGAAGTAATGGTATTACTGAAATGGTTATAACAATAGAAATGATTGAATAATATGCTATACATTAAGCTATGATGAAACTGATTAAGCCCTGTAAGCAGGAAAGTTTGTTTCACGAGGAGAACTAAAAACTTGTACTTTTAGAATGGTATATTCTTAGATCTCTGTGTGTAGAAATCCTGTGAGTAAGCATCCATGATAGAAAGGATTGTTTATCTGCTACCCCGTGGTTGAAATCCGATGGTTCTGACGTCGTCACATAGTGGTTCTAGATCAGGGGTTGCCAAACTTATTCCTATATCGACCCCTTTTGAAAGAATGATTTTCTTCATCGACCCCCCCCCCCCCCCCCCCCTCACATTTTCTCTATAATGTACAGCATACAACATAATTATAATACAAATAATTGCCCATAAAACACTTAAAGATAACAATTTGACTAAGAATAGGAACAAAAAATTAGAAAAAGTGGTTCATTAGGTTTATGTTTTATCATTTTTGTACTATTTTCATTTTTAATCTCACAAATATAAACAAGATTTCAGAAACACAGATTGTAATTGCACAATCATCGCACAATCATCAAGAGAAAAACTGCTTCTGATTGGTTGCATCGGAAGGACCCATGTGCTGTTTAAGGTCCAGTGTAAATACCCAGTTCTGCCTAGTGTTGGTACATAAATAAAAGCCGACGGCGGCATTCGAGGCATATACAAAAGCGTCATCACATTCGACTCTAGATGCGTGGATCATTCCGCCCTATGCAAATCTGTATTTATAGATATTAAAACGGATATTATTATCTAATAATTACATTCCTAAAGGATTAAATTAAATTTTAAAACAGAAATATTTATCATAGACCCCCAATAGACCCCATGGAATACTATAGACCCTTTTAAACTTCCATCGACCCCCAAGGGGTCCACCTGGACCCCGTTGGGAATCCCTGCTCTAGATTGACTAACACAAAACTGACTAACACAACGTCCTAGAGGTCAAAGTCACTGAAGTCACTTGTGTGACATTCTTTTGGCGTCATCGTTAATACTAGTACAACAATCATTGAGGTTCATCTAGCACTTTCCTTTCACCATTTAAACGGAACGGTAGTGATGGGGGACAAATGTTCATAGAAATCATTCAAAAATAAAAATTCTTGTCGCATTCATATAAAAAGAGTGACAGCGTAAATGGCATTGAGTCATCAATAAATCTACATTCCAAGTTTAGTGGGGTATCCAGAGAGTTGCAATGACCCCGGAGATCGATTAATCGATTCTTTGCAGTCTCACGCAGCATCAAAAATCAAGAAAATATGCAGATATCACTGTCCTCAGCATTCACCTTATTGAGCGCTCATTAAAATTTAAACAGGCAACTGGAGTTCCACAGAGCAGTAGTTTAATTATGATATGCACATTCCGAATTAGCGCTAATCCTTTAGTTAACCCTAAACAGACGTTCCAGTCATTCAAACTAGAAGGGGGAGAAAATAACAACAGAATCCTGTCGCAAAACATTTTAAATTAATTTTCCGTTTGAATATTACGCCTCTCATTTGAATTCCTAACGGCTTTAGGGATTACACATATTTAAATTTTCAAGAGGACTTTAGTTTTGGGCAGGCAGTTATTAATTTCGTTTATAATTCCTTAAAAGTCGTAAGTGGCACTAATTGTAATTAGCTCTTTATAAAACAAGCGCGCGGAGGAGAACATAAATTCCCGAAAAAGGTTCGTAATTGTATTTGGGAAAATTCATTAGTATTTCACTGTAAATTCCTCAATTATGTTACTAGCCTAGGGCTGTGTGGTATTTATGCATTTGAAGTTGGTCTTTTAATACGTGCTCTTAGGACACGTGTATATTTGTTGAAAAAAATTATTGCCTAAGAAAATTAACGTGTATATGGCAAGGACACGGTGCAAAGAAGGTAAAGAGACAAATTCAAGAGGGTACCAGTTTTATGCTGAATTTGAGCCGACTTCTATAGCCAAAGAAGAAAAAATACCCCCCCCCCCCCAAAACACAAAAAAACCAAAAAACAAAAAAAAAAACCTAGCTTACAAATAACTCTAATCAAAGAGATCACACAATACATAAAGTTAAATTCTAAATCTCTCAGGCCGGATCCAACTTTCACATTTTACCTCATAAACTAGTCACTAAGCTTTTCTAATAAATGTAAAGTAACCCACTGTCTTCAGGCTTACGATGGATGCACACATATAAAAAGATTATCGATGAAAACGGTAGCGATGCACACTACCGTTTAAAAAATGTGGTAACAAAAAGGAATTTATTGAAAATACTTCCATAGTCTATATATATAAAACAGTTCTGTAACTGACTGACAGATTGACTGACTGACACACAACGCACAGACCAAACCGCTGGACCTAAAGGGCTGAAATTTTGCATGGCGATTATTCTTATGGTGTAGGGGAGCACTAAGAAAGATTTTTGGAAAATTCTTTCAGATTTTTTTAAATTAAATTTTTTAGCTGTTTTAGTAATTTTTTAAAGTTTGCATTTAAAATAAATATTTGAGGGTAATAAAATTTATATCACGAGAAAGATCATAATTCCTTTAAAATGAAATCTTTTCGATTCTTTACCTCCATTTCCTGATTTTTGGTGAATTTTTAAAGATTAATTTTTAGAATTTAATTTATTAAATGCTGATCACGTGATTTCCTTTTCTGGTACTTTAAATAAATTTATCGTCACGTGCATAACAACGTAATAGACAAAAAAACAATTTTTTTTCTTGCTAATGCGGCAGACGATTGGACATTATCCAAAAAAATATTAAAATACTGTAAAAGATATGTTCGTCGAACTGTACTATATTAACTGTACTATAGTCTTTAGTATGTCCTATTAGATTTAATTTGAATATTTTCTTCTACATTATTTTGTCTATAAAAATATCCTTCACGATTTTTTTATAAATATATAATTTTTTTTACATCAACTGTATACATTGATCGTCGTATTTATTATTATTATTATTATATAATATATATATATATATATATATATATATATATATAGGCATTAATTGCATATATTGACCGTTGTATTCAATTTGAATGTACTCCGTAGCGAAGTGCGGGTTTTCAGCTAGTATGACATAAAAGGAAGCTTTTTCCTGCGTCAGAACGAGAGTGCATAAAACTTGAAGCCCTCTATGACACATGAAAGAAAACCTAATTCGCAAAATATTCGAATCAGTGATAACATCGCATTACGAACAGTAATAGAATGAAAACTGAACGATGGATATTCCCGAGGGATGTGATCTTTAAAACAGACGCATCTTGGAACATACAATCGTTCAGAAAAAAAGCAAAACATAAAAACTACCAGATAATTCCATATTGCGTTCGAAGCTCGCCAAAACCAACTTGCACAAGAAAAAAAGGTTACGGATAAACAATTCCGTCAAACACAATGAAGCATGGGTATAGTTGCTAAAAAAGTCGCAGCAGTGCTTCAATAAACATAATACAAAAACAATATTGAAATACTACTAAATTAATTAATTAACTTAGAATCATTAATTAGTTGAGAATTATTATATTAATAAGTTATAATTAGGGGTACAACAACAATGGTATTTTTGACAACAATGAGGTTTTTAAAAATTTTACTACGACTTTAAAAATTGTAGCATTAATTAACTTATCGAACGTAATGATTACAAGCATAAAGAACTTTATTACCAATTTTTATTTTAAAATTTAAAATAAAAGGTGTTTAGAATTAGTAACGACGTGATACATTGAATCAAAATTATATATTTAATAAAAGTTTTCTCTTTATTACTCTGTGTAAAAATAAAAGGTAATATGGGAACTTTATTAAACTGAAAGTGCATGCAGTAATAGTCCGTAAATCTAAAACTACCAATAATGCTGCTTACAAAAACTATCAAGATAATTACTATTTAGTTGTGTTCTGAAAGTGATAGTTTTAAACACGTAAAACTGTACATCTTGTACATAAGAATTATTGTTTCTTAAGAGAAAAGACAAACTAAAAATGATGTTTTAAATGTCTATAGATACATTAATTATCATGCGCATGATAAAAGATAACCAAATGATTAAAAAATAGGGAATGCTTTACAATATCTGATAACTTTAATTCCGTACAAGAAAAACACTTAGTCGTAATCTCTCTGCATCATATACTTTACAGAAATTATTAATTTTACTACACCAGATCATTAAAAGATGATCTGTTACGGAGAAAGTTTAGTTGAATTTCGCTGATAACATAATAAATTTCACGCACAGATTTTAAGAACTGAATTGATCACCAGGCGTAACGTTAGAAACTATGTTCGGAATTAATCTACTCCTATGCGAATGCCTGTTGTTTAAGTGTCTTGAACCTAAATTAGAAAAATTAAGTATAGTGAGGTTTTAGAGAAACAGTGCAAGTGAAAGTCCTTAAGTTATAAATACTAATTTGGGGAAAAGAGTGAAAGAATTGATTATCTAATTATTGCACAAAGTTTGATATTGCGAATTATCCACTTTGTAAAGTTGTGTTTATTAATCGATACATGCTTTTAATTTACTCACAACACTGCTTATGAAATAAAAAATGTTCCTGGAGCATATTTCCTTCAAAATTTAGCATCGATTATCCTTGTTTATTTAAACTTGTAAGTAAAGTAGTAGATGGCAAGCCATACGATTTGTAAATGTTTTGGAGTAAACAAAGAATGTAATGAGAAAACTTTATATACGTATAGATGCATGTGTAAATGTGAGTGTAAGGGTTGAATAGAAGGGCATCTGATATATTTTCATGTGCAATGCTTCATTCAGTGCTATAATTTCGGGAATAAGAACAGCTTGTGACGTACTGCATTATTTGCTGCTAACTAACTATTTTTCCCTCTCCTGTCGCAGTCTTGGAAAAATCCTTTGTAACTTCTTCATACCATTTTCATATGTAAAGAATGACAGTTACAGTATATAAAATTTAGAATAGTTAATGACGTAGTAACAAAAGATGTCCATTAAAAGGAAAGTTTCGCAAAATGTAGCAAATTTAGTAAGATTTGGAAAGTTCCAACTATCAGAAACATCAGAAAATACAAAATCCCCAAATTATCCGACTAACTAGGGAGTTATGCATACTTTTAATTGAAATTCTCATTGAAAAAATCCTACTTTTTTAACACAAACACAGGTATTATATTAAAGAATGTACTCACAACATTTGTTGAGAAAAAAATTATACAGTTTAATTGAGCTTGAAGGTGGTGCATAAATTCCCCAATAAATTGTAGAAAACATAGGTCAGACTATGGAATTAAAATAAGGAGGAAAATTTTAAAACATTCATTACAATCTAGCTACAAAAAACTCAAAAGTTTAGATAGACCACACACATGTATTCAAAACTCAGGTAGTCTGTATAAATTTTGCATTCATATGCATATGAATATGAGGGTGCATAATATGTTAGGATAAGGTGAAATTAAATTAGCGATTTCCATTCTTCATCTATATTTCCCAATTTTTCTATAGAATTTGATTATCAGTTTTGATTTATGAAATTGAGCTGTTTTAAAATATACGAAGAAAGCGACAAGCTTTATTTTTCAGCTTGAAAAACTCTTCCAATGAATTATTCTAGCCTACATTTTGCTATTCAAAAACATCTATAACATACTGTCACAGACAATTTTGAACTCCGAAGTAGAGAGCGGAAAAATCCGTCGCAAACGCTTTTTAAGCAGGAAGATAGTTAGCAAATAACCCCCCTCCCCGTATTAAATTAAAAAAGGGCTTAGATATTTGAAAATGTAAAACACTAAGGTTGGTTAGTGTTAATTGTGTTTTTAACAAATATCAACACTTTTTTAAGAGAGGGGGGGTCATGAACAGATATCTTCCTTTCTCTTTTAATACTTTTTTCCGATTACCAAATTGAAAGGGTTATTATATTTTTTTATATCTCGGTAAATTTGGGCTAATTGATAACCTGTCACATCAAAAATTTAAAATAGTGATCACTAAACCATAAAAACTATGCTAAAGATAGGTGAGGAAAATACATAACTCTTTCTACGCTGAATTTTTATAAGATATGAATTTACCAAAGAAACTTCTCTTGCATAGACAGCTAAGGAACTACTTCTCTATGGAAACAAACAACTTTTCTTCACCTCATACGCCAGGTTCTCCTTTAGTATTATGTAGAAATTAATAAGTTAAAGATATCAGATCCTTAAAAGACCATTAATTAAGAAAAGAGATAAATATCGCCGATAACAGAATTGATTTCAGGAAGGTTTCAGAATTCAATTACAGCCTGGTGTTCTGACAAAAGTTCCCAATTAAACAAGGCTTTTGAGGGGCTAGCGTACGCCGAGTATATTCAGTAATTAGAAATGAAAGTTAAAGGTGGTTCTAGAGGCATATCGTCGGCAGATATCTTCAGTAATGATGCTTGTTTATTTGAATTGATTTTGGAAAGGGGAGGGTGGAACAGAGTCCTTCCACCATTTTTGATTATGAATGGTATAATTAATGAAGTGGTCTATCTAAAAGGAGTGTAAGTATTATTTTCAATGCTTTCTTGATAAATAACACTTAACAAAAGCATTATTCACTCCATAAGATGTTCAAGTCTTTAGATTTTTTTGACGGATGTCGCGACCTCATTTTATATTTTATATTTTTAAATAAATTGTTATTTTAGATGAAAAGTACATTTTACGTCATGTATATGGTAGATAGGTGCATAAACACACACCTATATGAGTATATATATATATATATATATATATATATATATATACTTGTATATATATATATATATATATATGTATATATATATACACACACACACACACACACATATATATATACACCGGGTGGGTAAAAAGTCCGAAAAAACTTTAAAAATTCATAAAAACCGTAAAAATAACCAAAATAAAAAAACGTTTGCAGGGTGAGCATCGCTAGGTCACGGGATTTTTTTTAAGACAGGAAAAAATAAACTCAAAAAACAGCCTACAGATGGCGCTGACGTACACAAGTCAACGGGTGTATCATCCCGGGTGTATCTATCTGATCCTTCCAATCTGTTGGAACTGAAAGATGCGATCCGCCGAGAGGTGTCATGTATATATTCGGACCTGCTGCACTCTGCCGTTGCTGGATTTGTAACTCGCCTGCAATGTACGAGGGTTATTCGGAAACTAAGGTCCGTTTACTTATAAAACAGAAAACATTACAGATTTTTTCAAAAAACTTTATTTTTTAAATTCCTTACATGTGTCTCTATTTTTCTACATAGTTTCCATATTTTTTTAAACATTTGTCATAACGTTCTACAAGCTTCTGTATGCTTAAGTCGTAGACGTCTGCCGCCTGTGAGGATAACCAGTCTTGAACTGCTTCTTTCACCTCGTCATCTGTGGCGAATCTCTTGCCGCCGGGAAACTCTTTTAGGTAGCTGAATAAGTGAAAATCACTCGGCGACAAATCTGGACTGTACGGTGGGTGGTCAATCTGTTCCCATTCAAAAGATCTGAACAGAGCTTTCAAGGTGAGTGGGTGAGAGCTTTCAAGGACGGACGGGAAAATGGTCATGATGAATCGCGTTCAGGTCGACCATCATTGATCACAGATGATTTGGTCAATGCCGTGGATGAAAAGATTCGTGAAGACCGGCTATTCACAATTTCAATTTTAGCATTGGAATTTCCGAATGTGGGTAGAACAACTTTGCACAAAATCGCTTCCGAAAAGTTAAAATTTCGCAAATTGTGCGCACGTTGGGTTCCCAGTCTGCTTACTGAGGAACACAAACTGAAAAGAATGGCTTGTGCTCTTGATTTTTTGGATCGATATCATAAAGAAGGTGATCAATTTTTAGAGAAGATTGTCACAGGGGACGATACGTGGGTTTCTCACAGAACCCCAGAGTCTAAACGTCACTCAATGGAATGGCGTCACACAACATCATCAGTCAGAGGCAAGGCCAAGCAGACAATCTCAACACAAGGTCATGGCAACCGTGTTTTGGGATAGACATGGGGTCTTGTTAGTCGAGTTTATGCAGCAAGGGACAACAATAAATGCAGCCGCTTACTGCTCTACCCTAACTAAACTTAGACGTGCAATACAGAATAAGCGACGTGGTCTTCTGATGTCTGGAATTTTGTTGCTGCATGACAATGCCAGACCCCATTCTGCCATTCACACCCAAAATCTGTTCAGATCTTTTGGATGGGAACAGATTGACCATCCACCGTACAGTCCAGACTAGTCGCCGAGTTATTTTCACTTATTCCGGTACCTAAAAGAGTTTCTCGGCGGCAAGAGATTCGCCACAGATGACGAGGTGAAAGAAGCAATTCAAGACTGGTTATCCTCACAGGCGGCAGACGTCTACGACTTAAGCATACAGACAGAAGCTTGTAGAACGTTATGACAAATGTTTAAAAAACCATGGAAACTATGTAGAAAAATAGAGACACATGAAAGGAATTTAAAAAATAAAGTTTTTTGAAAAATTCTGTAATGTTTTCTGTTTTATAAGTAAACGGACCTTAGTTTCCGAATAACCCTCCTATTATCCCCTGTGGTGGGGGTTATGTGGAGCACCTACTGCTGAAATAAACGATTTAG
Source organism: Dolomedes plantarius (assembly GCA_907164885.2). Classification (NCBI taxonomy): domain Eukaryota; kingdom Metazoa; phylum Arthropoda; class Arachnida; order Araneae; family Dolomedidae; genus Dolomedes; species Dolomedes plantarius. Next base: position 17,880,388 of record OU015493.1, on the reverse strand, counting down.
CAGTATTCTTTTCGCTATTTGCGTTTCTTTTTTTGACTTGTGTACGTCAGTGCCACCTGTCGGCTGTTTTTTTGAGTTATTATTTTTTCCTGTCTTAAAACAAATCCCGTAACCTAGCGATGCTAACCCTACAAACGTTTTTGCATTTTGGTTAATTTTACGGTTTTTATGAATTTTTAAAGTTTTTACGGACTTTTTGCCCACCCGGTAAATATATATATATACAAAGTGTCCATAATTAAAGTTCCACTTTCAAAAGGCTGCAAAAAAAAAAGAACCACTGGTCAGAATGACTTCAAATTTGAACTGAATATATTGGAAAAAGGGGGAAACGATTTGGCATAATAAAAAAGTTCCAAAATGTATCAATAGATGGCGCTGTAAGCGGTTGGAACTTTTTTCGTATTATGTCAAATCGTTTTCCCCTTCTTCCAGTATATTCAGTTCAAATTTGAAGTCATTCTGGCCAGTGGTTCTTTTTGCGGCCTTTTGAAAGTGAGACTTTAATTATGGACACCCTGTATATATATATATATATATATACATACATACATATATATATATATATATATATATATATATATATATATATATATATATATATATAAAATGTGTGTGTGTGCGCGTGCGTGCGTGTGTTTAATGTTAAGTTTATCAGTGCACGCAGATACTGGCATGCAGAAGCTAAGCACAGTCTCTAAATACAGAATATCAAGAACCGAAAGTAGGAAAGGGCGAAATTCACGTGTTCTTATGATAAGTTATTGCAAAAACTACAGCACAGTGTTTCCCAATCTTTTTCGAGTCGTGACCCCCCCCCCCCCTCAATGGTTTCCTCGTATCCTGCGATCCCCCTCCCCCCCTACATACTCACACTCCTTCCCACTGTATATTTTCTTTGAAAATGCCTTTTTAGACATAAAGAAAAAAAAACTAAAATGAATTTTCCATAATTTTAATTCTAATTAAAGGTTTATATTAACAAAAATGGAAATTTAAGCTATGGAGAACTATAAGAGACATTTATTGCTTAGGCAAGGGTATGTAAAAGCAAGGACAGAACAGAACAGAACCGAAAGAAAATTCCAGATGAGTTTTTCTTAAGATTCATTGTAATGCACCTGCCGTATTGATTCAGAATTATATAACAATATAAATAGAAAAGACTTGCTTCAATAAATTGTTTTTTTTCCGTTAGGGAAACTGCAATAGTAATACCAAAAGTAACAACAGAGGTTTATGAAAGATAAACTTAAGTTTAGAATTGGTGCACTGTGCGCAGTGCGCAGTGTTGCCAACCTCTACGAAGCGCCTCTCCCTAGCGCCATCTCGAAATCCCCCTAACACCAACTTGAGATCCCCCTAGACCTTCCTAAAAGAAATTCTGGTTCCTAATAGGCATCCTGTTTGAGAGATAAATTGAAATAAATAGAAAATACACACTTGCATAATGAAATGGAGGTTTATTTACATTTGACATAATATGTATGGAACTTATAATATAATAAAAAAACGCGTCTCGATTGTACAAAATATAAAAAATTCCCCCCCCACAAAATGCCTCTAAAAAAATGGGGCCCCTAAAAACACCCCTTTCTCCTAACTTACCCCCAAATTTAGGGGGAAAACCCCCAAGTTGGCAACACTGACTGTGCGCAGTAATTAACCGCGAACTTCATTTACCACCAAATAAAGGCAGTAAAATGCTAAAAAACTAGTGTTTGTGTTTTCAAAAGGGACATTTCCCTTTAAAAGGAATCATCCCTTTACAGTTTCATGGTAAATAAATATTGGTAATATTTTCGGGGAAATTCTAAAAAAAAGTTAGTTAAGTTGAACCCATGGTGACCTCCCAGAATATATATATATATATATATATATATATATATAAGATGGAAATTATATATATATATATATATATATATAATAAGATATATGTATATATATATATATATATATATATATATATATAAGATGGAAATAAAAATGCATAGCCATAGAAACATTTAACTGAACTATCAGACAATGTCTGCTTATCGTTGCAATGTTAATCTGAACGATTTACTTGCATCTATCCTGCTATTTTAACACTTTGATATCAATACTTATCACATTTACTTAATACTACATATACATAACACTCCTCAATATTTATCATACTCAATCCCCCAAAATGCACATATATATTCACAACAATTACTTATTACTTCTTTAAATTCTCATTACTAATTATCCACAAATCAATTATCAATATCCACATATATATAACACTCCTCAATATTTATCATATTCAATCGCAACAATTACTTATTACTTATTTAAATTCTCATTACTAATTATCCACATATATTTACATCACACTTTTTTTGTTCATTGACACTTTCCCTATATTTTAACTTAACACAACATTCTACACTTTGCATTAAATAAATGTTTCAATACTTCCGTCCATTCTTTCAATCAGATAATCTTCGTTTTTTAAGTCACGGTACCAACTATAATGGATGATTAATTGTTTTGGAGAATACCGCAATAACTACAATTGTTTATTTGTGTACTTAAAAAAAGGTTATGGCCAAGGTAGTTAATTTTGGGTGTGTGGCCAATACAGAACTCATTCAAATACTACCTGATTACTTGACCAATTAATTTCATAATTTTTTGATTGCGTTGTGTTTATAAAATAATATAAATCATCTGATTGAAATTATAATGGATAGATTTATTAAAGCAAAACACATAACTAATTCATAACAATACACATCACATTTGCTATCTTAACTACCTTATTTAGTCCTTATACTTTTAAATATACTTTGAATTTCATTTTCCTCAATTAAATATGGGTAACTTATTCATCATCGATGCTTTTATCAATGAGGTATTATACTAAATACAAATTTTTATAATTCAACTTAGCACTAGTCATTTTTAACTCTGGAAATATTTAATTAACTATGGATGAGAGGTAATCAGACAAACACTGAATTGTGGGATCAATAATGAACTGCCACACGTACCTTCACTGACGTTATTTTTCAGTTGTAAATAGCGGCACGCGTCTTGAATCACGTCGTACATCAATCGGCTAAGGTTCAGGCTGGTGGTCGGCGGGCTGCTGCTATCGGGGCCGGCATTCATTAGGTCCCTTGGGAGATGGTTCTCATTCTATGGCTTACGGTTAACTGTCGGGACTCGCCTCTTTCCACGATCAATCTATCATTCGTCTGAGCAGGGCTATCATCAAGTTTCTGGATTCTCAGTTCATCTTTTCTAGCCAAAAATTCTCCTTTTCTAATCTTTATCTTGCTTCTTTTTATATCTTTTCATTCCGTAACTAAACTCCTCCTATTTTCTTTCGATTGGACCATTATTTTTTTTGGAAGCTTCTATCCCGCCCTGCTGAAGGCGTGTCTCATCATCTCATCACAACTACTTTTCTCGGGACTACATTTGATCTTTTTCCGCTGTCATCCGCTTAAGAGTTCTTATTATCTTGGCTAAGTCATAGTTATCTTCCTTGCCCCTTTTGTTCATTTGTTACATACATTCGCACATCTTCCTTTGATGTTTGTTAAACCGTGCCCCTCCATCATTATTCATCCACATCTGTAATGTGTGTGATCTCCTCGCGATGTGTGTTCCATCCTGTAATTGGTTTCAACCGCCTGCTTCTTTTGAACTTGTTTTTTTCTTCGATTATCCATTTCCTGTTTTCACCAATATCCTGTCTTAACCTCTTTTACGGTCTATTCTTTCTCCCCTGTTCGTTTCATCTTCGGTCATCTTTTAAAGGTTTGTTTATTATTCTTTTATTCCATACAATGTCACTCTTTAAACGTGACAATAACATTGAGCTTTTGTAATTTCATACCTCCCTTGAATAATGTAGACTGCCATTACAGCTGCAAGGAATTCGGTATTTAAAATACTTTTGTATCTAGGTGGTCTTTTCCATTTCAGAATGAATCGGAAATATAAAGGATCAGAACATATCTATTAATAATGTGATCAGCACATTTACTATTTAGACTAATTTAATTCGTTTCAAATGAAAGATAACAAAGACACTCCATTAAAAGTAAAATTTTAGTAAAACAAGTTTCGAATCTTCATTGACAAATTTTAGGATATCGATTGCTTCACAAATGTTGTTATGAGAGGTAAACATCGTCGAAATAAAGTTGATTTGTATCAGAAGAGTTTCGAAATTAATTGCTGTAGGATGCAGTAAGATCAATTTCTAACTAATCAACTATCTCGAGTGCCTAAAATTCACCGAGTGTCTTCAATAATTAGATATGCGAGCTACGAATGCTTTAAGAAGCATATTGTGTAAGAGGATTTCTCCCATAACAGTACTTGAATATGAACTATGATTTCTAAAGACGCCATAAGATTGTTTCAAAGTAATTTATTGTGTAAACGTAGTCTGAGATTGTTTAAGATAATTAAATAGTGTTTCTAGAGGCATTTTTGTGAGAAGTTTTTAATTTTTAAAATTATTTTGAAGCTGGAGATAAGATTATTACTTTATGTTATCACTACATGAGAATTTCATGCAATCAATTTCAGCATTTATGTTAAATATACTATTTCATCATTCGAAGCAAGCTTTTTTATATTTCATCTCTCTAAATTTCCATTTTTTGATTTCTCTTTATCATTTCCTTTTCCCTTCATGCATACATTTAACTTTTCATGAAATGTTTTCGCTCCTGCTCTTTTGGGAAACTTCGATCTTGGCAAGCCTAATATTTTATATTCTTATAACATATTCTTCTCAAACAAAATTTCTCTCTTGCAATTTCTACATACCAACCTCACTATAAGACACTATGTGTAGATTGGTTGGCAAAAATTGCTTTCATAACTTATTCGTTTACAAAACATGGCTTAAAAATGCACTTATGTGTTAGACTGACTAGTCATTTGATCACAAGAATTCGGCAAGCAGGTTGAGGTTTTAAGGAAGGCAAATGTTGCTGTTGTTGTTACTAATTTGCTTATGCCTTGCCGATGCTAGATCAAACCCAGGAAACCAATTGTCTTCTAAACCCACGGTACTTCAAGAGTATTCTTAGCGGCATACGCGGTTGGTATAAATACCAAGCAGCTAGTTTAAAGAGACGAAGGGAGAGGAAGTGAAAGGAGGAGTAGAGCTGACGAAACGAAATATCGAGCTGGAGCTAGGCTTAGAGTCTGGTTTAATAATAGTTGAGTTTTGCGAGCAGCCGCTGGAGGCATAGCTAGGTTGCTTCAAACCTACGCGAGTTCTTGTTAGGCCCAAAGTTTACGAGGCAGCACTGCTGGTTGACTTTCAAAGTATCTGTGAGTATTGAAAAGTATATTTTTCTTGAATGAGTAGTTATACAAGTGAATATATTGAATTGCATTTCCCTTGCATGAATGCTATATATATCTCGTACTAGTAGTACGTATGCTTTATGTTGAAAAGCAAAATATATATGTACCAATGCTTGAATAAACATCGTTGTTATGTAAGAACTGTGTTTGAATGAAATTATTTAGAGTGTCACTGCAAGATATACATACCTGAAGTTAGGGTAGAAGTAGCATATTCTCTATACGGTCACGAAGATGCAAACCGGCTCAAGAAGAAAACATATGAAACCTTCGTGTGCTAGATCTTCCAGATTTTTTTTTGTCATTGACGAACCTAAAAAATGTCTTAATGCGACATACCTGGCAGAATTCTCCTACGCCAATCGTAAATGGGGAGGGGGGGGGAGGGTCTCATAAGGTAATATTACTGAAAATCGAGGGCTTGGTAAAAATTTCCCAAGACATTTGCTTGATTAAGTGCCATGAGTGCATTAAGTGTCTGAAGATTCCGTCGTAACCAACATGTTTGCTATGACATTTCCCTTAATATCAACATGAGATGGAGTCCTTTCAATATGAATATCACTATGTATCAACATGCTTTTAAGCTAACGAAAGATTTCAAGATTCCAATTGTCCCTGACAGCCTGGAAGTTTCCAGAGTGCTGGATGGAGCTCCGAACGGTAATATCTTACGAGTAACTCTATGTAAGCAATTATTCAAATTATTAGAATTTAAAAATATATATATCATATTCAATCTCTTTTAAGTCTTTTTAGCAAACCCTTATGAATTTATAAGGTCTTGGAAATTTTTTTCGTACCTTCTGTACACACTTAATTAAAGATATGATCTAAGTTAATACGTAGATATAAGTTGGCGTAATACAGTATTATTTTAAACAAAACTTAACTACATGAATGTTTAATATCTTATATAATTTAATTTACATCCTTTATTATATAGTTTTATATTTGCCTTTTATTTGCTGTGGTTGTTTCTTCTGCCCCCTGGCCTTAAGTATTCTAGACCAGGTCCATATAGGCTTGCAGGCTGAAGGGTGCGGCTCTGGTTTATAATGGCAACTCAAGGGTCGGAGTCCAGTTTAGCCAGGTGCCACCTTAATTTTGATCGAGCACCCATAGGGGCGACAGCTGGGGGAATTGTACCCTCCCCCACCCTTTCTGACATCATAGAGGGGCTTTCCGATCTACGAATTTAACGTGCCCATATCCAGCCTAGATATGGAGGTATTTAAGGAGGCTGGTCGAGATTTGATCCTATCACCCTCAGCACCGAAAGCCGACGCGCTACCACTAGGCTACATCCACCCCCTTTATTTGTATTAAGTGTATATAATAAGGCAGATTGCTTTGGGAATATTTAGTAAGTTATGAAGGTATTTGTAGAAATACAATCATTTATAAAATATCTGATTATTTTAATGGAGTTTCTGTAAGTTATAGGATTATTAAAAAAATCCTAAATCTCTCTTTACATAACCCATCTTCTAGGGATGTCTGGAAAAATGTCTTATATGTCTGGAAAAATTATGCATTATTTTTCCAGACATATTTACAAAAAAGCTGATTATATAAACAGAATAACTAGGCGAATAATTGCGATTTGTAAGAATTTCGAGTGCTATTATTATCGGTAGAATGTCGGAAATTTTTTAGGAATGTGTATTACCGTTGAAAGTTAATTAACAAATTTTCTATAATACACATACAATAATTTCCTTAAAATTGTTATATAAATACGTATCGTGATTCCCCTGCTTTCAACATCGCACTATACCTCAAAAATTCTTAGAGAAACTAAAAAAAAAAATTCAATTTGTGAACTCAGTGTGGGATGAATGATGGTTTAAAATAAAAGTTCATTAACATCACGCTCCAGAGAAAAGTTTAGTAATAACCATACAATTTTTTTTGAAAAAAAATCTTCAAAAAAGTCTTACTTGATAAAAAAATATTTATCCTGTCTAAGGGAACAAGGGACCTTCAATATCGTTCTTCTTTAAATTTCATTATTTCACTCTATATACACCATGAGTATAATTAATAATATTTTCTACTATACTAGAGATACTTTGAATTCACAACTAAGTATTTTGTGGAGGAAAAGGAGATATTTATCAAAAAATTTATAAAAAATGCTAAAATTTTTCAAAAAGCTCCATGCGTATTCATTTTCTTCTGATATCTTCCAAATTTCTCAGAATTGTTAATTGAAATGTTTGTCACAAAACTGTGCATAAATATTTTTCAAATTTATAGACCATAAATTAAAGTAAAAACATAAAAACATGAAAAAATAACGGGCAGAATATAAAAAAAATATATTTAAGACTTTTGATTCATAAAAAAATGCATCTTTATATTTATATACATATGGTAAACTTGTAATACAAAATTTAAGGATTTTAAATACTATAGAATGCGCATAGTACATTTTGAAAAACTTTAGCATTTTTGAAAAAAATTTTGAAAAACAGGCATTATTCTGCCAAAAATTCTTTATTTTGAATTTTATGGGTTTTCAGTGTAGCAAAATAGAAAATTAATTATTCTCAATTTGTATATAGATTTCAAAATTGTAAATTAAAAAATTCGAACTTGAAGGTCCCTTTTCCCCTTATAAGTTGGTTGAATTCATTATCAAATATCTCTTCATGTTAAGGAAGTGCCTGTTGACAGTCCAAAATTGAAGAGTGATATGGAATAATAAGAAAATTATTTTCCTTTGATCCGACTCTAAACTCTGTATTTCTCCTAGCAATTCATAATAATGTTTCCAGTCATAATGGACACCAATGCATGTTTATATTATGAAACACCGCTGATATAAACTTTACTACATTTACCTCAACACATCTATCCTTAAATGTAATTTTTCTGTCCCACGTGGAAATAAGCAAGCATTGTTTACGTTTTAAAGCCTGACAAATCTTTTGTAGATATTTATTTCCCTGGGACCCCATGCGAATCCTTAATGGAACTCCCCGTAATTAAGACTTCATTCCTCTTCAAAGTAGTTAAGGTTCACGTGATCTCGTCCCTCGGTGTGTGTTCCGCCAAGATTAACAGACTCAGTCAGTGAACATTCTGTTCAATGAATTCTTAATATTGCCGTCTTAAATTGAACGTAAAGTCCCCAAAAAGGCTTGTAGGATGTTAATGCGTTGCTACAGTTGACCTTATGATTCTAGTTCCATGTGAAAGGGCGGGAGAATAAGATTTCCGATTTTCCCAGTGGTAGATTGTATTTTTAAATTCTACATTTTGCATCGATAATATAAGAGTTTATTTTCGATGCTCGTAGTTATTTCAGAATTGTTTTTCTCCTTTATACCCGTTTGTGGTTTCTGTATGTGGTAAGTATAGCATAGGAAAGCAATCTTTGAGTCTTTGAGAATAAGGAAACCGCTACTTTTATGTCACTAGCCCAAACACCTTTTACTTTTATTTTGCCAACGATAGGCAAAAGAATCAGTTATCTATTACATATAAAACAGTTCCGTAACTGACTGACTCACTGACATACAACTCACAGACCAAACCGCTGGACCTAAAGGGCTGAAATTTTGAATGGCGATTCTTCTTATAGTGTAGGGGTGCACTAAGAAAGATTTTTGAAAAATTCTTCTTAGATTTTTTAAAATTAAATTGTTACGCTGTTTTAGTAACTTTTTTAAAGTTTGAATTTAAAATAATTATCCGAGGGTTAAAAAATTTATATCAGGAGAAAAAATTCCTTTAAAATGAGATCTTTTTGAAACTTTACCTCTATTTTCTGATTTTTGGTGAATTTTTAAAGATTCATTTTTAGAATTTAATTTATTAAATGCTGATCACGTGATTTCTTTTTCCAGTATTTTAAATAAATTGATCGTCACGTGCATAACAACTAAATACACAAAAAACTATTATTTTTCTTGCTAATGGGACAGACGATTGGACATTATCCAAAAAATATTAAAATACAATAAAAGATATTATGTTCCTCAAACTGTACTATATTCTTTAGTATGTCCTATTACATTTAATTTGAATATTTTCTTCTACATTATTTTGTCTATAAAATTATCCCTTACGATATATATATATATATATATATATATATATATATATATATATATATATATATATATATATATATATATATATATATATATATATATATATATATATATATATATTGGTATTAATTGCATACATTGACTGTTGTATTTAATTTGAATGTACTACGTAGCGAAGTACGAGTTTTCAGCTAGTTCTCTATATAATACCAAACACAATCATTAAAAAAATATGTCACTCTTTTAATGAAGTTTCTGTGAATTATAGGACTACTATTTTGTATTATTTTTCCAGGCCTTTATACATAGGCTGACTGTCGTGTTGCCTGTTTTTAATATTTATTTTTTGGGCGTGATTCGTAAATTATTTGGGTTAGTACAAATTATTTATAAGTAATAGGTATTTGGGTGCGTTGTGTTTTTAAGATTTATTTGGTTAAATACAACCCAAAGCTCAAGACAGATTTGCAACCGAACAGGTCAAACAAACTTTGCTTCTAAAACCTTCCCTTAGATCAACTACACAAAACAAAGATGACTGACTCCAATGTAACAAAATAAAATTGATTTATTTACAACCTTATCTATTTACAATTTAACTCAAAAGTCGAAACACCAAATCTTAGTACACAGTTTACATATTTTACTAATCTTTTAGCATTTTCTCCTCGATTCATATCGAATGGCATGTATTTAATTAAACCTACACCTTTTGGATTCAGGGAGCATAAATTTATTTGTTTTACCTACGGCAAAGAACTACTCTCTCTCAAAATCTATATTTTAAAAACAAACAAACATTGATCCCGCACTAAATCATTCAAATTTTCGAGGTTGGGTGTGAACAAGACAAAAATGATTTGACACTCACTCGATTGGATGCTGACCGCACTGGAACACGTGGGATAATCTCATCATTGGGCTTGGGATCTCCTTTCTGTCTCGGGTAGAATGCACTCAAAATCTTTTTACGGTTGTAGGCATCCATTGTCTGCTCCTTCCGCTCCCTTTATCTACGGACGACTCAATTCGGAACACTAACGGGAAATCGTCATTCTCTCCACCTCCATTCTCAAATTATTTATCGGTGAATGGCAGCAATCATCTTTTCGTCATCAGCAAAAACAAATTCTAGTCTCAGGATCAGGAGGCTCTCATCTCGGCATGCATCCACTCAATTTCTGCTCCGCTAAACGACATCTTTCTTTGGGAGACTCCCCAGGCAAGATCAAATTTTTCTCTATAGTTAAGATAACCACACTTCATCACCTGCGATGCTAAGCACCGGGAAGAGGGAACCCGGCCTTGCATGCATAAGTGAATACACGAAAAAAACTCTAAGTCTTCTATTTATTTATTTTTTTTACAACAATGTCCACGCCTTCTCGTGACTCCTAATCCATTCAGGAAAGCTTTCAAAAATCCACCACTTAGCATCAATTTTCCTTTCTTTGATTGGATAATCCTATAACCCATGCACGCCTTCCTTGCGTCATAAAACAGACCACCCAAAGTCCAGTCCACGTGTTTTGCGGTCTACCTCCCAAACAGACCCAATAAATTTGTTTACAATAGGGTATTTTAATTTAATGTCAAACCCTGGTGCCATCTCCTTATCTGCGTCTGCAATCAACCTACCCCCTACCGCGCACCGCCGCTTTTAAATTGGCTAAGGCGTAAAAGACGACTATTCCGTCCTCTAATCAAAGGCGGCTTCCTAGCATTCTAACCAAAATGTGATGAAAACAGCCTTCGATCACTTTATCTCTCTAAAAAATTTTATTTTTCTTTAAAATCGAAAGCGCTTCATCACACTGACGTATATACAGAATGGGAAGGTAAAAAATCACGAATGTATACGGAGTAGTAGAAATATAGATGAGAATATCGTTTACCTAAAATACCAGCAGAAGGTTGAAAGCTTAATATGAATGCTTATTACTGTTTGAAGTTAATTAACAAATATTTTACAAAAGACCTGTAATAATTTTCTTAAAATGGCTCCATTAATATATATCTACATGCTACTCGTTTCCAGTCCTCTACACTCCAGTCTCTGTGCTCTTTTGCCCAGACAAGACGTGCAGCCCGAGGGGGAGTATAGAGCAATGGTACTCTCGTAGGTCGACGGCTCCCGAAACCCATACGGTGAAGCGAGCGTTGCACAGTCCGTTTACTGACTGTACGACTGGCACCGTCATTAAACTGGGTGGTAATTTGAGCTAATGTTTGGCTTCGCTGGCTACGTACAATACGCCTGAGCCGTCTCTCACTACGCACTGTCAAGGCTAATTGTCCTTTGCAGTTTGCCCGATCGCAAGTTTTTTTTCCACCATCCATGTATTCTTGGAATACTCTTGAGACTGTCGACCTTGAAAATCCTAGCTGTCTGACGATTTCGGAAATTGAATGGCCCATGCGTCGCGCACCTACGATTTGTCCGCGATGGAAGGCGTCTAAATCAGGTAGTTTACCCATACTGGCAATTCCAACAACTAATTCAGAACAACCACAGTATGCGCTATATATGCAGTTACCACAGCGCCCTCACTTGCGCATACATGATGCGCAGCGCTACACAATTTGCATAGGCTTTGCTATCCCTAATTCAGTGGCACTTCAGTGTATTATGTATATCTGATCAGTAGAAAGAAAGTTAGGGGCCTAAATGTTGAGCTGATGCTTCACCTTTACAGCTTTTCCTTTGTCAACCATAGTCAAGTAACCATAGCAACACATCAAACTACATATTAATTTATTATGAGTAAAACATTTAATATATATATATATATAAACCTCTAGAGAGATAGAGGTTTATATATATATATATATATATAAACCTCTTTAATGATCGTTCTGAAGAGGTTAAAGATTCAAGTGGAGCTAATGATAAATACAAAAAATATTTTTGAAATTGGCAACGTTTAAGGGTTTATTGAAGAAAATTACATTTAGAACTGCGCTTTTTATTGGGCATTTAAGGTAAAAAAATAGTTACAATTTATTGGCTATCAACTGGAAATTTATTGGTATAATATTGCAGAACATTATTTAACTTATAAACTTCATGTTTTTGAATTTATGTACAATTTTCTGCAGAACGTAAATATTTTTCTTTCTTTCTAATGTGGCAGACGATTGGACATTATCCGAGAAAATATTAAAACACAGTAAAAGAAATGTTCTTCAAACAGTACTATATTAACTGTACTATATTCTTTAGTATGTTCTATTATATTTAATTTGAATATTTTCTTCTACATTATTGTGTCTATAAAAATATCCGTTACGATTTTTTTATAGATATATTTTTTTGTTTGTTTTTTGGCATTGATTGCACACATTGACCGTTATATTTATTACAAACTAGCTGAAGTACCCGGCATTGCCCGGGATTTTAACAATATTTGTTAACCAAAATCAACACAGTATAAATAACATAGAAAGAGTATATGTGAAATTTTATACACATCTCAGAATTCAGGAATTTCAGCCTTTCATCATTGAAGCACTAAAATCTGAAAAGTAAAAATGTCAAATTGTCTAATGTTTGCTAACCAAAATTAATTTAAAACTAAACACGTTATAAATAACATAGAAAAAAACATGTGAAATCTTATACACATGAATAAAATGAAAACCCAATAAAAAAATATATAAAATTATAATAAACTCCTCAGAATTCAGCTAGATTTAGCCTTTTATCATTTGGGAAAAAAAGAAGCTGAAATTACAGGTTTAGCTGAAATTTCCAATAGAACCATGATATGACTCTAGCGTTGCCTCTTAAAAAATGAAGTGTTTGATTGAGGGCTGCAAACCATTCAACTCCTCTCCACATTCAACTCCTATAAACATCCTCTACATATTAAATTCCTTTTCTCTCCATAATAAACTCCTCAGAATTTTGGTAGATTCAGCCTTTCATGATAGTACCACTAAAACCTGAAACATCCTCTCTAGAAATATAAATTTATTAATTACAATAATTAAACTCACTCAAATGTATAAATTACATAAGTTTTTTAACCAACATTTGAATAATTCGTAAATGAAAAAGCATATGAAAATAAAAATAATAAGAACTTCCGGAATCGAAATTAATTACCCTTAATTTTTAATTAATAAAAAACCAACATAATATGAATAAAAACGATAGTTGTTATTAAAGATATTAATAAAAAAAGCATATGAAAATAATGCTCGCGTATGAAGTTAACTTTATGATATAAAAATAGTAATAATAATATAAACCGCGTGCATAAAATATTTAGCTTTTCAAGCGAAATAAATTAATTTTTAGAAAAAAAAACTACTTTTAATCGAGAAATTAAATACATTGCGCAAAGTTTTGATTTTACCAACTTTCTACCCTACAATTTACACCCTACTTCTTTGAAGTTGGGTGTTGAAACAGCCTGTTTGAAAAATTTACACCCTACTTCTTTTAAATAGGGTGTACATATAAAGTTTTAACAGCGAATTGAATGCCAGTTAAAAATTATTGTTGTTTAAAATCATATGAAAATTACGCTATTATAAAGAT
>OU015493.1:17831411-17863911 GCA_907164885.2 Dolomedes plantarius | reverse complement strand
ACTTGAGACTTTTTGATTTTATTTATTTTTATCTTTTCGCTCGCTGTTTGCCAGCTAACCCTAACATGGACGCCATATTCAGAGCGGTGATTCCACAAAGTGTAACAGCTTACAAATTGTTGGTTTTTTATTAATTAAAAATCAACGGTAATTAATTTCGATTTTTGACGTTCTTCAGACCCTCGGCTGTTTTTAAAGACGCCTGTATGTAAAATTTCACGATCGTTGCTCCTAAACTGTGGATTTCTATACAATTACAGAGATACAAACATTCATTTTTATATATTAGATATATATTTATTTTTTTTGGCATTAATTGCATACATTGACCGTTGTATTTAATTTGAATGTTCTTCGTAGCGAAGCACGGGTATGCAGCTAGTCATTCTATAAAGCGTTTAGAATCAAATGTCCCGTGACTCGTAGTTTTTCCCTTTTTTTACATCTGCCAATAACTCGACCCCTGTTCATAGATGGCACCGGTCAGCGGAAGGCGGCTCTGGTTTACAAAGGCAACATAAGGGTCGGAGTCCGACTTGGCCAAGTACCACTCCAATTTTGGCCGATCAACCCCCAGGGGCGTGGTCTGGAAGGTTCTTTACTCTCGTACTCATATCTGGTCTAAACACATTGGTATCGTACATTGTGGTCATACGACTGTTAGAAGTCGAAAAAGTATAAAAAATTGTCACTTTGGACATTCTATATCTCGAAAAGTATATGATTTAAAATCATAATTTTTTTTGTGTTAATAGAACAATGTTTGATTTATGAATATATACATGTTTCTTGTTTGATAGTTAACAATAATTTGTGTTAGATAGTCATAAATAATAATCAGTTTGCTTTGGATAAAAGTGATATCAAAGCTAACGCACACAAATACTCCAAAAAAAAAATTGAGTTTAAGACAAAATTTCTGCTTTTAACATATACTGCAGAAACTATAGTTTAATTTGAACCTAAATTTGTATACATTTAAGGTATATTTCTATTTTTACTATGAAACTTTTTTCTTAATAAATAAAATTTTTTTCTTAATAAATTAAATTTTATCTATGCATGAAAAATGCATTCTCTAGAGATCTGTAAACAAATTTATGTTCAGTTTCAAGCAAATGATAATATGTACCATCTGGGAAAATTTCATGCAAAAATATGAAAAAGTTCTAGAGATAACGAGTGCGTTATGTGAAAAAAACACATTTTGAGATAAATCCCCTTTTAAGTTTTTTTTTTAATCCCCTTTTTTATTTGCCCTTTAAATCATTTTACAGTAAACATCTGACACTTTTTTATTCATAACTTCCGTAATTATGATAATTTTTTCAAGCGGATTCTCTTAAAATACTCAGAAAAGGTTAGTCTTTTATGTGCATTTAAAAAAAAATCAATTTTTTTGACGGTTTAACAGTCGTATGACCCCTTTGGACTTCGTCGGGATTCGAACTGAGAGCTTTAAACACGTATCTTCGATGAATACATAACTAGAGTCTACACATGTATGCTGTAAAATCATTCCCTACCCTGAAATACACCTTTGGTTTAAAATCTAGTATTTATCTCGGAATCTATTTATCTACAATTCTCTGCAGGGTATTTCTATAATTCTTTTTGAAGAGTTCCTCCCTTCCATTTTCGCTAAAAAATCTTCAAGATTTATGAACTAGAGTAAAACTCTGAAAATAGTTTTCCTGAAGGCAAAACTTGCTCTGAATTTCTTTTAGCACCTTGGGGGATTAAAAATAATTTTTATTCCAAAATGCAGAAGTATGTATAAAATTTTTGTAAATCCTTAGGGGACAAATTATTTTATATCCTTTCGATGTACGAAAGTAAAAAAAACAGAATTAATTCAAATAGTACTTTTTATTTCAGCAGACGAATGAAAAGATATAAAAGGAATTTTGATTTTTTAAGACAAAGTTTAAGATTTTTAAGCATTGTTTGTAGGTATAAGGAATTGTATATATAAACACTGGTTTGAGGGATAAAAAGGCAATATAAGATACGTGTTTACAATAAAAAAAATTTAATTTTGTGTCTTTATAGTTACACAGTTAAGGAATGAACGTAAGAATAAACAAGCAAAACAAAACAAAACAAAACAATACAAAAGAAACAAACAAACAAAAACAGTAACAGAAATACACTAGTTAACATAATTTTTCTCTAACCTGTAAGAGAGGAAATTAGATGTAATAAGGTGAAAATAAGAAAAGTATATTTATTTCTGAAAATACGTGCTCTAATAAATTGCAGTAAATTTTCAGTATACTGCCAGATCGCAACTTAAGTGATAAAAGAATACTGGAAGTTTTGTTAAGTTAAATAGTGGTAAGAAATCCCAAATAGGTTACCAAGCTTTACACGAAAATTTACATTCTGTCAATAGAGCTATATCAGTATATTGATCCTTACGGCCTGAGAAATAAGTTGATGTAGGAATTTAGGTCAAACTTAACCAGTGGTTAAACCATACTCTAAGGTTTTGAAAAATATAAACCAATTTTAGTACTGTACGAAAGAAGTGTTTTATTTTAAGATAAATTAAAAAAAAGTGTAGTGTTTTCGCGACATTTCTAGTTGGATAATGCAAAATTAATTATGTATTATCTTTTGAGGGAATGACAACTCTCTGCTATGGATAAAGCAATTGATTGTGAGCATGCTACTGCTACTTCTACCGAGACACGTGATCCGGTAGCTGCTGTTATCCAGGCTTTTGGTTCTATTTAAAGCTCTTTTCTTCTGCACTATTCCTAGACACGACAATAACAACAACAACAACAATAATCATGTATCATTATTTTCACAAGTTTCTACAGAGAAAGTATGTCCTCTAAAGTATGTTCCCAGAGTAGAATGTGAGGTTCATTGTAGATTTAGTGATTACGGAATTCGGCTGCAAAATGATGGGTTAGAAAAATGATGTAATATCTTATTAACTACATACACAAATGAGTGCAAAGTAGCTTCTTTTAAACTAGTAGTTTATTTCAATCTGTTACAATTGAATATTTCCTTAAAAAGCAAAATTTTTATCTGTAAAATTGAGAAATACTTGAAGTCTCTCTCTTTGCGTCTCAGATGAAAACGAGCGTTTTCATAAATATGCCATTTTAATTTTCAGTCGTTAAGTTCCCCACAGACATAAGAGAGTTTCTAATGAGACATTAATTTGTCAGAAACATTCGCGGCCTACTCACTACGAAACGCCCAGCAATTCCTGAAGCGTGAATGGAAAATTAACACAAGTATGTTTTGATGAAATAATTATTTTCCATCAGCTAATTAGTCGCATCGAATCTTTTATAATTTTCCCCTGATTTCCAATTATTTCGATATCGCTGCTCAGTTTGAAAACCAATTCAGGATGAATAAGCTTCTTAGAGATCCATCAAAAAAGAAAACTCTCAGGCTTAAGCCAAATAAAGCGATATTTTCAGCTGAAAACCCTCTCAAACTCATAAATAATAATATAGGAGACGTGACTTGCTCTAGACACTTGCCAGCAGGGGGTGGTTCACCTGGTTTTACATATATCTGGAATAGTTAAAACTTAGTTTACTAATCAGTGTCGACAACGACTGAATGATAGAATTGAGAAACTATTATTTTACTTCGAATAATACTCTAATGGTATTTGTTCAGTTAATTTTGTAAGGACTTTGCCTTAAATAAAAGACTACCAGCCTTTTTGTATTTTATGCTTTAATTGCATTTCTCGACTAAATACAGGCTATTTACAATATGTATAAAAAGATTAAATTCGTGGGTTCACGACATCGACGAGTGAGATCAGACATGAGTTGTCGCTGCGCTCATTCAAGTCTATCTAGGACGGACAGTATCTCCTTGTTTCCGGCTCCGGCGTCACTCTGAATAAGTTAATCTCTCTGAATCACTGGCTTTTTTAACTCGCGTTCGGCGATTTTTTATACCTTCGCTGAACGTTCTCGAAAGGTCTGGAAAACACCTCATTTCTTTATTCAGTTATGTTCACAGACGACTTGGCGCCTCCGGTCGGCAACTTCCTTTTTGTAGCTGACGAACTGTTCTGTGAGCTGTCTGTAGCACTTCCGGCCATCATGTCGCCAGGCGACTGTCTGTCTGCAGCCGTCCAAATCAATTATGTGCACAAACGGCGCGTTGATTGGTCTTCCCGGAATTTCCACGCACAAAATATTCGCTATTGTGCGGGAGTCGTTACAATTTGTTTATTACATTGAGGGTTGTTATTGCAATTCTTAGACCTCATCATAAGAAAGCAGTAGAAATAAGTGTTTTTCATGATATTCTGAAATTCAGTATACACTGGCAAATAGTGAATGTCTCGAAGATAATGTATTAATGAATGAACAATTTATAAACCAAATCGGTTAAGTCCACTTTTTGAAAATTTTCAAATTTTAGCGTCAAAGCACTTGATTGACACCTAACTTTTTACATTCAAAATAAACTTCCCATAATAAGGATTCCATAATTAGGATAAATACCACTAAATGACAAAAAAAATTGGTCGAATAATATGTAACTTATTTCAGATGCCAATCAAGTGAAGTCCATACTCTTACTTAAATCGTTGCAAAAATGCGATTCAAACGTAAAAGCAAGTACTTGATGATAACGGTAAATTGTTGAGTGTTGTTTCATCACAAAAATGTAAAATAAATGAGTCAGTTACATTCTAGTTGCTGCAGAAGAACTGAATTAATTAGACTACTTGGGAATTATTAAACAATTATTTCAATTTTTTTTTCTGTAGTAAAAAAATAATGTTAAGACTGAACTGGATGTTAATCTTTTTTTCTCTAGCTAAATCGATTAAGTCCCTTAGTCCCGCCAACACTGTAATAATAATGACGAATACTCCAAGGATATTTTATCTTACAGATTTTATATCTTCGTTAGATAAAAGCTACATCTGCAATAATGCATTCTGCAATGTTTTTTTGAATTTATATTTTTAGAGGAAATGTTTGTTTTATGGACTTCTAATGGCAGTCCAAAAATATTAGCATATTTTAGCATTTTTCTACAGCTGCTGAGCACATTTAGTATTGGGGGTCGCGTAGAATGAAAGGTGATTGTCGAGAGGTTTAAAAAAGTATCAAAGGTAAACCCCATCAAGTAAACAAGAAGTTATATATTCAATGATAACTCGTCTTTTTAACTACCGTCTGCACTATCATTAATCGTCGACACTGTTGAAAAATGTATGTTATCGTTAAACATTGAACTTCTCTTTTTCTTGATTTGGTTTATCTTCATATTTTGGTTGCCTGTTTTAACTTTAAATATTCTTCCCCTTACATAGTAAAGTGTACCGTGGTATACAAGAATTGATATTAAAGTCCAATTCTTAATTACATGCGATACACACACATATATATATATATATATATATATATATATATATATATATATATATATATATATATATATATATATATATATATATATATATATATATATATATATATATATATACAGTCGAACCTCCGTATATCGAAGTAGAAAATGCCGGAAAAAAATTCGATATATAGAAATTTCGATATATTGAATTCATCTTAGTTTTATCATAATTCTCCTAAAACATTAAAATTAAAGCTAATTTTCGTGTACGAAACTCCATTTCGAATTTATATGTGAATCACATTAAATGAAAGTTAATAACTAAAAAATGAATTCATATGAAAGATTTATTGAGTACTATATACCTTTAAAAAAACAATCCAGACAGTGGTTACATTGATCACAGTTACATTGTTTTTTTTAAAAACTACGAATATCTTGCTGAACAGCGAGTTTTGCGGAGAGTTCATCAAAGAAATGCTCACATTTATTCAGTCCACTAAAAAGTTCATCAGGGACATTTTCCGCGAATTGAAGCCCACGGCGTACTGTTTCAAACGTCAAAAATTTTGGAGATTTTATTCTAAAGTGGAATAAAATCTCCCAATATGTCGTGAAAAAAAATTTTGATATATAGAGATTTTTTCGATATATAGAAACAGTTTTTCTATGTAATGAACATGGAGATTTGCTAAGAGTTCAATATATAGAAAATTTCGATATGGGGAAGTTCGATATATGGAGGTTCGACTGTATATATATATATATATATATATACAGGGTGATTTTTATTAAATTGACACTACTCAGAGCTACCTGTAGCGCGATCTATAAGCCCGAATTCCCCCAAAATTGATAGAGAGACTACGGATGACATGGGAAAGAGTTTTCACGAAGAAAAAAAAGTTCCAAAAGTTACCTATAGGGGAAGATATGGCGCTGTTGTTGTCGGCGCACCCGCGAATTTGCATAAAACGCAAGTAAAACATCAAAATGCAAATTCATGACTACGTAATCGACATCGTATCGAGCTACAGATGGCTCTGAGATGATAGTGTCAGTCTAATAAAAATCCCCCTGTATATATATATATATATATATATATATATATATATATATATATATATATATATATATATATTTATATATATATATACAGTGGAATCTCGATCGATCGTTTTCTGAGCCATCGTTTTTCCGTATGTGTCGCTCATTTTATCCAGTCCCAACGATCATATTGCTTTGTTATGTTTCCGCATCTATCGTTTTTTCGCATTTATCGTTCATTTCAATCGGTCCCTTGAAAAACGATAGATCGAGATTCCACTGTATATATATATATGTGTGTGTGTGTGTGTATATATATATATATATATATATATATATATATATATATATATATATATATATATATATATATATATATATATATATATATATATATATATATATATATATATATATAAAATCGTCTGTTATGTTAGAAGCTAAAACCCGTAGAGAATATTCCTATAACGGAGCTATCACAGTAAGGAATACCATTGCATTAAAAGTCCTATTAAATGAAAATCATTAATTTTCACATTCCCCTTGGACGAACGAATCCTAGTTTTAGACAACTGTCAAAGTGATTTGAGTTACTCGAAAAAGTTTCTCTCTCACTTTCTCTATAACTTTCTTAATAAGCTCTAATGGGGAAACTAAATCACGTAATTTAATAAAATAATTGCTTTCTTCTCCGAATTACTTTCTCATGTTTCACTTTTTTTTTCTGCCCAAGATTCGAATTATTTACTCATTACTTTTGCTTATAATTTATCTAAAAAGGTCCGACTCTTTAGAATCCTGTCTTAATTTGCTTGTCCAATTAGCTGCGATCAGGTTTTGTAGCTGAACATGAAAACGAGACTGCACCGTTGCATTTTATCAGTCTTTCAATTAATGTACCCTACCGCGATGTTTGAGGTCCTATTGCTCACAAACTCGTGATTATTTATCTAAGAGCTGGTAACAAGAAGCAATCCGTGAGTTTTTTTTTTTTACTTTGAAATTTCGTATAACTAGGATCCTAAACTGCTGTACAATTTGTATCCAGAGGAATATTTGCAATCTACTGTAGTTTTCTCTACAAGGTTCCAAATATATAAAAATCGTTTAATAATTTATTTTGTTTAGGAAGTATGAAAACGGATATACATACATACATACATACATACATATATATATAAGTGTACTATCCTTTTAACTATTTTAAACTATCTCGTTATTAAACAAAGTAACACTTAATAATATATTTTTTTCCAATGCGGAGGCACGTGTCGTGAGACATTAGCACAACACACCACGAATCTTGATGGCTGCCTTATTATAGGAGCACCAGATAGGTGTGCGAACATAGCTCCCTATGAGGGGACAACACGGGAACGTTTAAGCTTTTCTTGGGATTTGAACCCAAACCCACTGAGGGAAAGCTGAAGACGCTAACCACTATACCATTTGGACGGCACACTCGTTAATACTTAACCTTTAGCTTACGGCGCCCATTTTTCCGATTCCCTCTTTAGAAAGGACCATACCCCCTTCGTAAGAACGGCCATTAAGGGGTTTATATATACGTGACATGGTGTCTTATATCACGTTGCTCCATCTTAACCTTTCCCTAATATAATTATTATTGATATAGCAGTCAGTGGATAAAGGCCTGTGGTAAAGAACTACAATTAAAATATACCTAAGAGTTTATTTCCGAATGTTAAACTACCTCAATTCAATCCATGCTAGTTATCTGCGAAACCATCATCTCAGCCCTCGCGATGTGTGACCAGCCACGATCGAAATCAATCCCTCTCTAATTTAAAACCCCTTTGTTTCAAACCTTCTAATGCCATTGCGCTCATGACGTCTGCGCCGAAGATGAGGTAGGGGCGAGACTAAATTTGATACTATATTTAGATTCTCCCTATGTTTCTTCCAACCTCGTGAATTAAGTTCAATTCTAAAAACGGGGATTCTCCTCCCGCAGTGCATCTCGCAATACGAAAAATAGTGATATTTAACGTTAGAAATTAGATTATTCTGAAGCTCCCCTGTAAATTGTTTAATCATTATTCTTTTTCTAAGTAACTCTTAACGAACAGACACACACTCACACACACACACACACACACACACACACACACACACACACACACACATATATATATATATATATTCTTGGGATACATGCCATCCCACACCCCGTAAGGAAAAGGTTAACGCGTCTCTTTCGCCTCATGAGAACACATTCGTAGGTCACTTCTTTCTTACAGCTAGAACAGAAGTGCATGGAACCTGTTTTTGCTCAATCCTTACCATTAAATCGTCTATTTTATGAAACTTTTTGTGTCATCTCGATTACAAGACTGAGATACAAACATGGTAACCAAAGTAATTTGAATATTAACAGTACAGTCAAAACGTGTATTTATTTTTTAATTCAAATAATCATTGTCAGTTATCCTTAAAATAGGTTTATAAATAACTGTATAGCTTATTGAATCTATTTTCTCGAGTGAAAACCATACCGTTACACGAATCCCCCCTCGTAGTTCATAGAGACGGGTAACTTTTGAGCTGTCATCCAAATCTAGCCTCCATGAATTCTATGAAGTCTTTGCTTTCGTTCTACTTAAAATCTAACTGAAAACCTCTGCTTAAAATTACCGGATTAGACCCGTACTGTTTTTCGCGTTATTCTCTCAACATTTCAGACGCCTTTGATGTATAACTAATCAAATTCAAAGCGTACATAACAAAATAGATGCCCAAGCGTTAGGTTTGGTCGTAATATTTCTAAATAGATGGGTAGTTTTAGAATATCTTGCTAACAAGATTAACTTGCTTAAAAAGTCTTGAGATAACAAGAAAAATTTGATTAAAAATCTTTCAAATGTAGATTACAAACTAAGGGAGATGCAACTCCTGTAAGTGATGCGATTATTTTCTGCTGTTTTTGCGATGCGAAATAGGGTCCGACATTACTATTATGTTGAAAGATTAGATATCTCCTAAGTAGGCGACAGAAATGTGAAACTGCTTAGCAGTAATATCGCCGCCGTCCACACCCGAAGGTTATACGACCCTTCAATAATAAAACTAATCATCCCGACGGCAATCCAGCCCAGCCGGAATATTTATGGCTATTTACCTCTACTATTAACTCGAAAACTGAATACTGCATATTGTTCTCTTACCCCACGAAAGCAGTTTCGCAAAGAGCTATTGCACCTGCTCGTAAGGGAGCAAGGTAAATTCTAAGGTATTTTGAATGTGCAGCGCATACAATGTTTGATCATGGGGAAAATTAAGGATGGATGGAAATACACTAGTTAAAAAGCAGAGAACGAATAAGCCTAATTTTAGCTACTATGATGATATCAGCTCAATTGAAGATGATGTAAAACTTTCTCTCTATGACAGCAGTTATGATAGCATTGATGAAAACGACGCTGAATGCCTGTTTTGTGGTTGTTTATTTTCAGAAGACAAACGGGAAGAACCGTGGCGTCAATGTAGAAGGTGTTTCAGGGGGCCCATGAAGATTGTGGAGCTGGCAAACTTTTTATTTGTAAACAATGGGAAAAAATGAAAATTAATGAATTAAAAATGAATTAGAATTACTGAAAAGTTCGTAAAAAACAAAACTACACTAGAGGTTTTGTTTACTTTTTTTTTTCGATTCAAACAAGTTTGAAAAAACGAAGTTTGTGTAAACCAACTAATTTGTTTAAAATGTCACTTTTCTTTTTCGCCTATTAGTGTATATAGGTAACTGTTATCTAATTATTGTGTACAGTTTTAATTTTTACGAACTTTTCAGTAATTCTAATTCATTTTTAAAGTTAAAGAATGGGGGTCTCATATTAGGACTACTTTTTTCAAACTCCAAAAAATGGATCATTTGTGTTTATAATTTCCTACAAGAAAATTGTAAGGTTATTTTCATTTTCTGTCATTGTTATATGTAGTAAAATATAAGCATTAAAATGTTATCAAGTTGGTACTATAATCCCTCACTTACTTTCCTAGGTATATATGATAATCAAAAGGGATCTCATATTCGGCATACTTACCCTATATTAAAATGTCTCAAAATAAATTAAACCTCCACATCAGAACAGTTTTGAAATCTTTTTTTCAATATTCTTAATTAATAAACAGTGGATGATTCAGAAAGTAGTTTAAGTGTT
Organism: Dolomedes plantarius; assembly: GCA_907164885.2. Classification (NCBI taxonomy): domain Eukaryota; kingdom Metazoa; phylum Arthropoda; class Arachnida; order Araneae; family Dolomedidae; genus Dolomedes; species Dolomedes plantarius. Next base: position 17,853,325 of record OU015493.1, on the reverse strand, counting down.
TTTGTTAAAATTTATCGCTTACTAGCTGAAAACCCGCGCTTTGCTACGGAGTACATTCAAATTAAGTACAGCGGTCAATGTATGCAATTAATGCCAGAAATAAAATATATATTTATAATATATGCGACGATCAATGTATACAATTGATGTAAATATATATATATATTTATAAAAAAATCGTAAGGGATATTTGCTTTATTTGGATAATATCCAATCGTCTGCTGCATTAGAAAGAGTAAAAATATTTTTTTGTCTATTTAGTTGTTATGCACGTGACGATAAATTTATTTAAAGTACAAGAAGTGATCAGCATTTAATAAATTAAATTCTAAAAATTAATCTTTAAAAATTCACCAAAAATCAGAAAATCAATGTAAAGGTTCGAAAAAGATTTCATTTTAAAGGAATTTTTATGATCTTTCTCATGATTTAAATTTTATAACCCTCAAATTATTATTTTAAATGCAAACTTAAAAATAGTTACAAAAACATCTTAAAAATTTAATTTAAGAAATCTAAGAAGAATTTTTTAAAAATCTTTCTTAGTGCACCCCTACACCATAAGAAGAATCGCCATACAAAATGTCAGCTCTTTAGGTCCAGCGGTTTGGTCTGTGCGTTGTATGTCAGTCAGTCAGTCAGTTACGGAACTGTTTTATATATATAGATAATGAAGTTGGATTTTGGCAGACTGTTTAACATGCCACTGCTCTAAATTTCGTAGGTTTAACAAACAAACATTCGCAGAATATAAACGCTTTATTAACAAACGTTCCCAATATTTAATAAACGAAAAACGAAACATAAAATTCTGCGAAAATAAATATAATGCTTTCCTATGCCTTATTTTTAATGTTTCACCATCTGCAGCATGGTGGGTACTAATTATTAATTTAAATTCAGTTCTTTGCAGTTACGTTCACAAAATATTTCCCATCTGGATATTCATTTTTGACGCATCACCTTTAGATGGATTCCATTCCCTTTGTGTGTTCAGAATATCGTATTGCTTTTCAAATAATCCCTTATCAAAATGGAACATGTTTTCCCAATTCAAATACCTAATTTGCAAAAGACGTGGGCGAAACCAAACTAACACCGAGTAAGTGCTACGCCCTGGCAAATAAATTCGACACAAACACGAGCCTTAATGAAATAAATATTTTTCTTTCAATTAATGTCTCTCTCGACTTCAAATTCGTTTATAATTTCACCCGCGAAATTTCGATTACTCGGAATCTCCTCTTAATTTACCGATCGATTCATCGCAAACAGGTTTTCTTTTTCCGATCATGGAAATGGAAAGTTACTTGTTCAGTTAATTAAAACAGGGTTTTAGGGTGTATATTGGCGAGGGTGTGCAAACAGCTTTGTAATATTGACGATCATTATGTGTCTAAAGCACTGCGCGCAGGAACGGATTGATTCGGCCTAGGAGTGCATAAATGAAACTGACCATGCGGCATTACGCATTTGCTTGTATTTTAGGGAGTCTACCTGGCCCAGTCCCCGTGTGAGGCTATGGGGATTTTCTTACCAGCATTTTTATTACCATGTTTTTATTAACTCGCTTTCTTGTTTGTTTGTTTGTTTGTTTGTTTGTGTGTGTGTGTGTTTGTCCAGTACAAATCTTGCAATCGATTTTTGACTAACTTCCCGACTAGCTAGACATTTCAAACTTTTAGAATGGCTCAGAACACGATGACAATGCATTATTTTGATACTTTTAGAATCTTTAAGCAGCATTGAATTCATTTGCAGTTAATTTTGTTTTGTAGAATGGTGCAGCCACCTATCGGCCGAGACGGGAACAAAAAGTTAAACGCAAGTTAACTTCCAATTCCCGAGCTAAATGATTGATTACGCTTTTGATAATTTTCTCTCAAGTTGATGGGATAATTCATCAAAAATTTTTTATGAAAGTATTTAGTAATACATAGAATTGTCAAGTTTATATGATTCAACAGAAAATTTAAAAACATGGTATATAAAAAGTTATTTTTATCTTGTAATTATTATAGTTACAGATTAATTAATGCCCGTTTTTGAATTCTGTTTTCTGCATTTGAAAACAGACCTTTATATTTAATGCGTGTGTTTTTAAAATATCATTAATTTCTTTATAATTAATTAATTATGTTTTTGCCGTGACACATATGAGCTATTTAATGCCCCGTAAAAAAATTATCTGCAAAAATATTTTTAAAAATATATACGCTCTCTTTATTTAAAGGTCTTCTTTCGCCTACAGGAAAAGAACAAAATGCTGATTAGCGGTTAGAAAAATAGAGGAAAAATCCTCATAACTAAGGTAGATTTTCTATGTCAAATGATGCACACTGCCTTAAGGATTCAAGCTAATTTCGATATTACACCGAAATGATTGTTTTTTTCAAGGTAATTCAATCGAATAATTTGAATCTTTCCTTGTTAGCCATAATTTAATAATAGGAAGTTGTGTTGAGAAGTAACGTCTATTCATTTAGGAAATAAGGCTTCCGATATAGCATTATTGTGATGACTTACCATGTTTCAAAATACTCCTACATTTCTTTTTTTTTCTTCTTTCCTACAGTTAACCCCGTTTTATCGAATATAATATAAATTTGCTGTAAACAAAAGTCTCTCAACTGGCAGATATCCAACAAAGAAATTAACTTCCTATTTTATCTAAAAATAAGGACTAGCAATGTGAAACGTTACTTAAAATACGTAACTAAGCAATTACCCTATTTTAGCACTAGAATGAGGGGAATTTTTTTCTTACTAAAAAGACTGAACGCCGTCATTTTGACAGTTAAAAATAAAATCTAGAATTTAAAATATTTAATTTTTTTAATGGTTAAATACCTTAAATTTTGAACTATTTCAGACCAATATATAATAAATTAGTATATATTTAGATATATTTTTATGCAGGTATGCCGAGCTGACAATTTGGTATGGTTTATCCGTAAAAATATATGCATGATATGTGCAGTCCTTATTTTTCGATACCAATATTTCAGAAGAGCCAATATTTCTGTTATTTGGTAAAGGGGGAAGAGACGAAAAGTAATTAATATTTTTACGGTATTATTTTAAAGATTTCTGCCTTATTTCTATATTGCCGTCAAATTGACGGTTTTAAGTCTTAGTAGGTATGCAACACATTTTCCCCCTTTCTTTACTAACGAATATAATTTTGTAAATGTGTGAGCATATTTCGCGTAAAATTAGAAAAAGGCATAAAATTTCAGAAGCTGGAGGACATAAATACACACATAGCACTCAATAGTATGTTCAAAACCGTTAAAATGACGGCTTCCGTCTTTCTAAAAGAAATTTGTTTCATTCTGCTTTTACCCACACAAGGTACAATCTATATATATAAAACAGTTACGTAACTGACTGACTGATTGACTGACTGACATACAACGCACAGTACAAACCGCTGGACCTAAAGTGTTGAAATTTTGCATGGTGATTCTTCTTATAGTGTAGGGGTGCACTAAGAAAGATTTTTGAAAAGTTCCTCTTAGATATTTTAAAATTCAATTTTTAAGCTGTTTTAGTAACTTTTTTTAAGTTTCATTTAAAATAATCATTTGAGGGTTATAAAATTTATATCACGAGAAAGATCATAAAAATCCTTTAAAATGAAATATTTTTCGAATCTTTATCTCCATTTTCTGATTTTTGGTGAATTTTTAAAGATTAAATTTTAGTATTCAATTTATTAAATTCTGATCACGTGGTTTCATTTTCTAGTACTTTAAATAAATTTATCGTCACGTGCATAACAACTAAATAGACAAAAAAATATTTTTCTTTTCTTGCTAATGCAGCAGACGTTTAGACATTATCCAAAAAAATATTAAAATAGAGTAAAAGATATGTTCCTCAAACTGTACTATATTAACTGTACTATATTCTTTGGTATGTCCTATTAGATTAAATTTGAATATTTTCTTCTACATTATTTTGTCTATAAAAATATCCGTTACGGCTTTTTTTATAAATATATTTTTTCGTTTTTTATATCAATTGCATACATTGATCGTTGTATTTATTATAAATATATTTATACATGTTTTTGGCATTAATTGCATACATTGACCGTTGTACTTAATTTGAATGTACTCCGTAGCGAAGTACGGGTTTTCAGCTAGTTTTATTATAAATATGTCGCTACTGGGTTCTATTTTTCATGTGTTGAATAAAATCCAAACCATCTGAGTTGCAGACTCATATAGATAGATGAAACTGATATTATATGATTCAGAAATTCTGAGAAAGTGAATTTTGAGCAGATGCATGTGTGGAAAGGCTTTAAATTTTTACCGTTTCCAAATGCAATTATATTTTGACTATTTTTTAATCCTCTAAGAAAATTAATTTTCCTTCAGGGTATATTGCTCCTCTTGAATATTCATAGCCTGCATCGTTCCATTTGAGAAAACATGATCAGTTTGTGACTACAGTAGGAATTTGCTAGTAGTCCATCACATTTTGAATGTTTGAAATATGTAGCAGGATACATATTTCAAGGTTTCTGCTGAACGAATACTTTCAGTTTGAGTTTCCGAGTGACTTAATTCTTAATTTTCAATGCACATAAAAAATTGTAACTTTTTAAATAATATTATGATTTTTTCCCATTTCATCTTTCCTTCATATCCACAATCCCTGTCCGTTCATTTTAATTTAAACGTTTTAACCCCCTCCCCCACCAATTTATCAAAAACTTCTCAGATTTCTATAACAAATTCATTTGAACATGTTCAAAGACTTCTTGAAATAACATGTCGTTTTTATACAATATTGTAAGGTTAAATGATGCTGAAACATCTGCGTGGACGTTAATTTTAAAGTAAACATTGAGTCTTTATATGTGGTACGAGTACTGGACTTAAAGACATTTAAGGGAACCTTCCGCCGAGCGATCACGAAGGTTGTGCCCTTACCCATCAGTGAAGATGTTGGACAGCCGTCCAACGGTGGCTGGGATGTTCCAGTCTGATCGTCTCCGGACTTTTCCTTCTTCGATTATATTAACTTTTTTTATATTTTTTATCATAACTGTTCCCAATGTAATTCTACTAACAGCTGCTGTAGTGAATTGTAGTGCACGATTTCTACAAATAGACCACTTCCTGTATAGCGCGCATGCGCATTGATTTTACCACATTTCGATACCCGCGTTAGGTAATTTTAGTGACACTTCGAAAAGGTGCTTCTTACCGTAAAGAGCACATTCTATATTCATTAAATGTTATTCTTAATATTAATTCTGTTGACTTTCGATTCTTCTGTCGTTTTGATTTAGAAACTTTTAACCACTGAACCACATGTTGACTACTTCCAATATGTAAGGTTCGACGGGATATTTTTTAGCAGATAATTTATAGAGGTTACCTCGGCGGGCTGCTTCCCATGATTTGATTTGAGTTGCAACTGTTCTCCTCAGAATTCATTAGACACCAGTTTTGGCTACTTTTAGTTCTGAGATTAGTCGATGCCTTGAAACCGAAAATTTTATCTCATCTGTTTCATTCACTTTTTATTGTTTGGTTCCACGTTGTCGCTCTAACCTTACCATTTGCGTATTATCGAGTCTTTCTCAACATTTGTCTTTCGTGATCATACTTGGCCCTCTGGTCCTTTAGTTCATTCGAGACTGTTTTTTTTAAAGTCAGCTAGTTTTTGGCTCTCGAGATTCTTAGCCATCGAGCTTATCTCAACATTTCACCTCTATGGAGTATTTTTGGCTCTCTAGCCACTTCGATTCTAATCTTCATCAGAACCTATGAATCATAAGTGAATTGTCCGGAAACGGGTCACCTAGTAATTTCTGATAGTAATTTCTTTCTTGTGAAGATTGAATTAAATAAATCGCCCTCATAAATGTCAATATTTGCATTCAAATAACCCTAATTTAGTTCACCAACATGATGCATTTTCCATTGATTGAAAATTGAGTTTAACCAGGTCGAGAAATATCTCGATACAAAACAGATGTGTCAGATCTTTACTGTTTTTGAGGCACAATTTCCCGAGAAGGGCGTTTTGAAAGCGGTAGAGGCGTTTTATATTTCTTTTTTATTTATGCTATCTTGAAGCACCAAAGAGTTTCATTCGAAACCAACTTCGTGATTTTAAAAATACATTAATGGGTGTATTAATTGTTAAAAGGTTTGAAACGCAAGTGTAAGGATCTAATTTACTTCGCACGGAATACTATGAATATCTGGGAAAATAAATCTACAAGGTGTTTCAAAAAGAATCATCTGATTTAAAAAAAATCCCAACTATTCGTCTTTTAATCCATTTTTATCGAATAATGTATAGACAGAAAGAGGGAAATCTCAAGTAGCGTTAACGCTCTTCTTTCACCCGCCAATTCAGTGTTTATAAAGATGGCGATTGCACAACAGAAATCATTTTGTGTTCTACGCTTTGCGAAGTGTAAGTCCGTAACAAGTCCGTAACAGCGTGATTTTCGCCGACAAAACCCTGGTAGATTGAAGTTCCTACCTCTCACTATTAGTTATTACCTCTCAGATTGAAGTTATTACCTCTCAGAGCATTAGACGATTGTATAAACAATTCCAAGACACAGGTTATAACCCGTGTCTTGGAATTATGTGTACACAGACATGGGCTGTTATGTGTACACAGATAATTATCTGTGTACACATAACAGCCGTGGAAGTAGTGTATGCAGACATGCTCGAAGAAGTTTGGGACGAATTTGCCTACCGTATAGACATATGTCGTGCATCCAAAGGTGGGCATATTGAGCACCTTTTATTTGGTTTGTAAAAAAACTTTATGATTAGGCATGTAATATAAAATTAATTTTAAGTTTTTATGTTCAATATTTTTCATAATATACTCATTTCAAATCGAGTGATTCTTTTTGAAACACCCTGTATATTATGACCTTTCCCCTTGTTTCGCTTTGAAAGTTCAGAGGTAAAAATGTATTAACCTAATTCAATATTTTAATTATTTTTAGCATTTAAATCGACTAAGTGGTGCTTTTTAATACAATTCTTGAATTCACTGCAATACCTTATGAAGTGTTAAAATTAGCTGTTTAAAAACTCACGCAGCTCTTGAAGGATGTGTTCATTCCCTTCTAGTTCAACTTTTTGACACCCGATCATCAGTTACTTTCAACACATTCACTTGGGAAATATTTTGCAAGAAAAGAGCCAATCAGGAATAGGATAGAGATAATGTAAAGATAGTGACAGGAAATCCAAAGAAAAAACACAAATAAAGAACAATTTTTCCACTTTCTACAAAGGCCTTGTATGTTTTGCTATTTTTGTTTCAACTTGTGCTTATTCTTTATAGTACGTTGTTTCTTTTACACTTACTGAGATAGACTGCCACTTCGATTCAATCTAAAGTTAAATAGAATATTTTATTACACGAAAGGGAAATTTTGACGGTGCTTAATTTCTACGTCTCTGGTGTTGCTATAATTGTGTAAAATAATTACAGAAAAGTTATTGAGATTATAAAAGAGGACAGAATAAGAAATACTAGAAAATAGCGAGATCACAATTTCACTTGAGAAGGGAATTTTTCCATCTACCCTCATAGTAACGAACTAAATGCAGGGAGATTTTTTTAACTGACACTACTTAGAGCCATCTGTAGCTCGATCTATCGACTGGAATTGCTCCAAAATTGATAGAGGAACTAAGGACGACATGGGAAAGAGTTTCAGTGTAAAAAAAAATAGTTCCAAAAGTTGCCGATAGGGAAAGATATGGCGTTGTTCTTGTCGGCGCACCCGAGAATTTGCCCAAAACACAAGTAAAACATCAAAATGCAAATTCATGACTACTTAATCGACAGCAGCGCCAGTATTTCAGGCTATAAAGATAAGGGGTGAATACCGAAAAAGTTGTAATAATCAGACAAATGAATAACAAAAATATTTCACTTGAACACCGCTTTATGCAGCTAATTCACTTCTTCCTCCTTCAATGTGACCTCCATCCTGGTGAACGACCCAGTGCATCATGAATACTAAGTTCTCAACGGCCGAACGTAATATGTCACCAGGAATGTTCATCACAGTCCGGGATATGTTGCTCTTTAGGGCCGCTAAGTTAGAGACTTCACCAAGATACACCTTGGACTTTAAGTAACCCAACAGAAATAAGTCACATGGGTTAGATCTGGGGAGCGAGGTGGCCATGCAAGTGGAAAAAAGCGACTGATGACCTTTTCTTCTGTAAAGGGAGGACGCAACAGATTCCGCACCGATCTTTATAGCCCAAAATATTGGCGCTGCTGTCGGCTACGTAGTCATGAGTTTGCATTTTGATGTTTTACTTGCGTTTTATGCAAATTCTCGGGTGCGCCGACAATAACAGCGCTATATATTCCCCTATCGGCGACTTTTGGAACTAATAATTTTTTTTTTCATGGAAACTCTTTCCCATGCCGTCCTTAGTCCCTCTATCAATTTTGGTGGAATTCCGGCTGACAGATCCGCTACGGGTGAGTCTGAGTAGTGTCAGTTTAATAAGAATACCCCTGTATTTTCACAATGACGTTTTCTTTGTACAGTGGAATCTCGATCTATCATTTTTAAAGGGACCGACTGAACTGAACGATAAATGCGGAAAAACGGTAGATGAGAAAATATAACAAGGCAGTATGATCATTGGGACTGGGTGAAATAAACGATACATACAGGAAAACGATGATTCGGAGAACGATCGATCGAGATTCCACTGTATTATGATGTAAGTTAGATGTGTTATAATTAAAATAATACGGGGAAAAATAATTTTCCTGTACTTAAATATGAAACTACGTACTTTAGTATATTTTAAATCCCCCTGGATGTTGTTTGACAGTCCTACCTGAAACTTACTAGCAGTAAATTCAATTAATATCGCACGCTTCATTTTCTCGATAATCAAACACTGAACAAAATTTTCTGTGTATGATCAATCTTAGATCACAATTTAGAAAACTAAGAATTCCGAATTCCACCTCATGCTGTGCGTGTGAGTAGACTGAATTTACCGTAGTCGTCAAAATAAAAGATCACGTATCTCCTAAATTATAGTGTATACAGTTAACGTGCATGAAATCAAGGAACCCAAAGAGCAAAGTGTGTAAAACTAGGCCACCGAAGTTTCGAATAATCAGATTGGAGACCACCCGTTAAGAACTGGGCGACCATAGTTCATGAAGAATTTAAATGAATTTAACAATGAACGGGGATGAAAATTCATTTTGAGGAAATTTCAATAATTCAGTCTATCCATCTTATTCAGATTTTAAGAATCGGGGTTAATTATTTCTCATTGTTTGCAGAAGTAACTTGTCTGTACGAAGGCTGTTTATGGAAGGTGAAAAATTTAGGGAACCACACATTCCTCTTTTAGAAGATAGATGGCAGCACTGATATTTGAAATAACATTACAATCTCTTCGAACATAATGATGAACAAAATCTAATAAAAACACCCATGACATGGTCACACATAGCCGCACTGTGTCGAACTTTTTTGTATTTCATTGCTATCCTCTTCAACACGAGTGGCGCAAATGGAATAGCAAGAGATACTGAGTTCGTTTCAAGCTTATAATTTTAAATTTACTTCCCCTTGAGCTTGGAATTCTCAAAATATATCAATGATTGCAAAAACAGGATATTTAAGAAAATACTCAAAGGTGAAAGATTGCTACTTTAAGTACCAAATCGAAATGACGACTCCAATTGGTGGCAACAAAATGTCGGAGTCGTCAGCTTTGATATCTAGGAGCATTAGTTATATTTAGAGCTCCTCAATATAAAGGCATGAGAAGCCCCCTTGTTTCCCAGTTATACTAAAAAAGAGAAACGCAAGAATTTTATTACCGATTTTATATACCGGGTGTCCCCAAAATGACCGACGATTTGAAAAATCAATTAAAGAAAAACGGATGGTGATAGAACTGTACGGTTTGCTGCATTCTGCTTGGATAACCAGGGAATTTATTATCACCAATTTTCAAAATTAGTTACAAAGTTCGTCAACAGATGGCGCTGGTGACTGAGAAAAACTATAAAACAGTGTTTTCAAAGCAAGAAGCATACGCAAAGTGGCATGGATTGGCCTCCCTATTCGCCAGATTTGACGCCATGCGATTTTTTTTCTTTGGGGGTACTTGAAAGACCAGGTGCATTGTCACAATCCACAAACTGTAGATGAACTGGAACAGTACATCTCTGCTGCTTGTCAGGACATTCAAACTGAAATGTTTGCACGGGCGTCTGCGAATTTTGACCTCAGACCGCGCCCCTTTGTTGCCGCAAACGGTGGTTATTTTGAAAACATTGTTTTATAGTTTTTCCCGGTCAGCAGCGCCATCTGTTGACGAACTTTGTAACTAATTTTGAAAATTGGTGAGAATAAATTTCCTGGTTTCCTAAGCAGAATGCAGCAAACCATACATTTCTATCGCCTTCCGTTTTTCTTTAATTGATTTTTCAAATCGTCGGTCATTTTTGGGACACCCGGTAAGTAATAAAAGGAAATTATTGATCTCCAATGTCCTTTATGAGCCACTTTACAAATTTATCTTTCTCATTAACCTAATACGTTGCATACATACATGCATATAGTTCATAGAAACATATCTTTAAAAAGAATTCAATTTAACTGCAATCAGCCTTAGCCTTTTTTTAAGGATTTACACATTCATTATTCGAATACAAGATAATGATGAGAAATGTAAATTTAAATTCCCCTGCACAAATAGCTTTGAAATCTTCATGCATTATGCTGGTTTGTACGAAAGCGAGCATTTCAGAAAACTCTGAAAGATTAAATAACGGTAACGCAGGCATCAGAAAAAAAAGTTGACTCTACTGGGTAGCGAAGTGACTGCTCAAGTGCATCAGCTCGGTTAATGAGAAGCCTTATTTACAAATATTTTTTTAAAAATAGTACTGCTTCTCTAATTTCTAATCGAAGCCATCTCATAAAAAACTTAATTTTTAACTAAGTCTACAGCGTTTAATGCAAGTCCAACTAAATAAAAAAAACTCTCAGTACGAAACAAATATTAAACAACATTAATTTGAAAGAGACGCAAAACCTAACTAAGACACTCACACACACATAAAAAAATGCTAAAATAAAAGCAATGGTAATTGTTTGTAATTAATATTTAAATTTAATTGATCCATAATTTTTTTTCAGGTTGATCAATCTTTTTTTCCATTTCTTTACAAGCGAAAAACCGTTAAACATTTTTAATTGGAATGCTTACAAAAAGTTTTAGATTTCATACTCTTTTTTTACATATTTATTTTTACTAAGAACTTAATTTAACATCCAAGCAAGCTTATCTTTAACAATTTATAACTACATTAAGAGTGCTCCATATCGCGAAATTTTTTTCACTCGCATAAGAAGAGATTAAAGCTTTCAGCAGGAGAGACTCCATAAAAATCGCGATGACTCAAGGCTATCAAGTGGGTAAAATAATTTAATAGACTTTTAGAAAATCCCGCAAGCAAAATAAATAGCGATATTCTGCAGGCAATGAGATAAAATGATTTAATCCCATGCTACTTGTAAAATATAAACGCATCGATTGTTTAACGTTTTACGTCAACTTACTATATAATATATATGATACCGATAACTTTTATCATTAAGGGATAATTAATAAATTTGGTAAATGTGGTTTTAAACATTGATTTCTTTTTTCTGTTCTTTGAATTTAATGGTTAATATTTAACAGCTATTTTGAATTTTGTGCAGCGTATAACAATACCTCGATGCGTATTATAACGATAATATTATTTTACTCATACTCACATACGTTAAAATTTCTTTCGTTTTGGAACTTAAGCTGCGGAATAAGAATAATTTCGTTACAATCATATCATAATTGTAATTGATTCTATTTCACAGTATATTCATCAATAAATTTAAAGGCTTTATCACGAGAATAAAACTATTTTTAATAAAATACTTCCCTGAGTTATTCAGTAATAAGTACATTAATTCTATTTATATAGTTTATTCATTTTAAGTTTAAAGTGACCCTGACAAAAGATTCTCTATAAGGCTGATTCTACAACATCGTGATCAAAAAATGTGAATTTTCATTAACCTCAGAACAGAGTTAAAGATAAGACTGAGAAACCCAACATCAATGATTTTAAAAATTACATACCTCTTCGTATGTACTATTTTTCAAAATTAAGATATCTATACTTTATCTTTTCAACAAATAAGAAATTGTTGGGGGAAAATTTAAAATATAGTATTGATTACACCACTCTCTGTATGTATTACTGTTCACAATTCAGATATCTACACTTAATCATATCAAATAATAAATTGTTGAGAAAATTCCTTCACTTATAAAAATGGAGTAAAAATTCAGGAAGTACTGAAAAAAGTGTAGTAAATCAACTATTACTGGTTGTTGATTGCTATGCCGGCGAGGGTTAAGCCTAACCTCGGGATCATTTATGCTCTCTCTCAATGAATTAGTGCTTCGCTTTCTTTCTTGAGACTGTTCCCAATTTTCACTTGATCTTGCAGCGCTCTTTCGAACATTCCCGATTTCAGTGCGTCAATCCATGTTGACACGCGTTTGCAAATTGAGGACGGCCGCTAATGTTTACATCTGGTAGTGGCAGCCGTTGCCATTCAGAGTGTAGAAATATCGTCGATTTTTGTGCCGCATACCTACGCGTTTTATATATATATATATATATATATATATATATATATATATATATACGCATTGCTACTATTACATAGCTGCTCTCTACCTGTTGAAAAAATAATCATTTGTTTACCGAAAAACAATTTTTAGAAAAACATTGAAAATTCGGCATTGCTAAGAGCATGAATTACTGTTTTTTCTTATTTGAAAAGAATATATAACCTTGAGCATCATTCAATTAAATATTTTTGAGGCCTTAATGATTCTAAGTAAGCTAACTGAAGGGACAGGATTTATAAAATTAAAGGTTTTCAAAAACTTTCTTTAACGTCTCTCAGACAACTTTCGTATTTAAGTAGTCTGAATCTGACCGTTTCTAATATCACCCATAAAAATTCTGTTTAGAAACTCTAGTTTACAGTTTGAATTTGAAGGGTAGAATTTCCCTGTTGTATAGCATTTGTAGGGAAAGTTTTTAAAACCACACAATTAATTATCACGAAAGAAACTAAGGGTATTAATTTTTATTTCTAGCTCTAATCCCATGATAATTAGAGGAAAATATCTAGGTATATTTTTAAAGACAATATATCTGGGCATTTTTGTCGTCAAAGTAAAGTACAGAGAAGATAGTTCTCATTAACACGAGAAATAATAATTATTTCTGTGTCCTTGAATAATAATTATTAATAATGAAACGGATGAACATCATTAAGCAGTATTCTATTATGACAAAATACATTTTTTTTTGCGGAGAGGGGGAGCAATAGCCATATTGGGGCACGTAAGAATTAGCATTACGGTTTGCTTAACATTTGGAGAGTTTTTAAGCTTATAGTATTTCTAGGTTTACATCCCACAGAAACCTACGAAAACCCTTAACAGGTTACGAGATAATTATTTTTATAAGAAATTCAAAGGTTGCGAAGTTTAGTAAGATGCATATACTAAATCATATATATTTTGCGTATCTCCATATCTTTTTATAAGCCTGTAATATTTTTGTTATTTATATTAATTTAGGAATAAATCACGATAAAAATATGGAAAATTTAAATTAATAAAGGCCCAATGATGGTGAATCTAAATTAATAAAGGATATGTATTTTCCATAGAAAGAAAAAAGCCTTAAAGTTATATTTCATTGAATTTGAAAGTTATATTTCATTGAATTTGAAAGTTAAATTTCATTGAATTTGTTCCTTCTGCAAAGGAAATTATTATAATAATAATTATTATTATTATTACTATTATTTTATTTTTTTGTTGGGAGGGGGCAAAATAAAATAAAACGGTAGAAGCAACTAAGTGAAACTACAGTTCATAAAAAGCTCTCATGCAGACTGATTACAACTTGCCTTTTCATTTTGTCTGCTTGTCTTTAAGCTCTCGAATTTTATGCGAATTAACCTACAACAGTCGCATTAATTTACAGGGTCTGAAAGTGAATGAACAGATTCTCTTTGCATTTCAAGATTATCAGTGATATCCAGAGAGATAGTGGTTAATGATTTAATTTCTTTCAATCATATACACATTGGATCAGCCATTTGCGCCTCCTTCAGTTTTGTAAAGGGCTTTTGTACACTGGTGTAAGAAATTAAGAGAATTTGCAGACTTGGTCGATTATCTCTAGAACTACTGTACCGATTTTAATGAAATTTGATATGTACATGCATTGATACAATACAAAACAAATAACCATTCAATAATTGTAATACACACGTATGATCGTGCGTAACACTCGTTGGAGTTGGAAGGTATGAAACAGCGGTTGCAGAAAAAACAAAAAATGGGTTAATAGATGGTGTTATTTTGCAGCAATCGGGTAATTTCAAAGTGTAACAGTAAAAATGAGTAACCAACGTTTAGATGATGGAATGAGGTGGTGAATTGTGGGGAGGTTAGAAGCAGGCCAATATCAAGTCCAAATTTGTAGAGAGTTGAATTTAACACCCAGCGTCGTGTGTAACTTATGGAAACAGTTCCAGGATACCGGATCCATCGAGAGAAAGCCTGGCCAAGGTCGTCCAAGAGCCACGACGGCCAGAGAAGATCGCCATTTGTCGATTATAGCGAGGCGTAACAGGAGTGCTACAGCTTCTCAGCTCTCACGTGACTTGTATGCAGCCACAGGAACCCGTGTATCAAGGGTGACTGTTTCCGAAAGACTTCATGAGAGAGGGTTGTTTGCAAGAAGACCTGCTGTTTGCGTCCCGCTCATTTCTACGAACAGGGGAATCCGTTTATCATGGTGCAGAGAGCATAGAGATTGGAGTATGGATCAATGGGTGACCGTTCTCTTCACTGATGAGTCCCGGTTCAGCCTAAACACCGATTCTCGCCGTACGTTCATATGGAGAGAACCAGGGACCCGCTACCTACCTACACTCCAATGTCCAAGAAATCGACCATTATGGCGGAGGAGGTTTAATGGTTTGGGCAGGCATCATGTTGGATGGCCTCACACCTCTCCATGTCTTTGAAAGAGGCACTGTGACTGGTGTGAGGTATAGGGATGAGGTCTTGGAGCCCTATGTTCGGATTTTCAGGGGTGCAGTTGGCCCTGAGTTCATTTTAATGGACGACAACGCAAGGCCACATAGAGTTCTTCTGGTCGAGGAATTTCTAGAGAGTGAGGATATTCGCTGGATGGATTGGCCAGCCAAATCTCCAGACCATAACCCTATAGAGAATGTCTGGGACGCTCTGGGGAGGGCAATTGCAACTCGCAACTCCCCTTCGAGAACCATCCAGGGAATGAAAACTGCGTCGCTGAACGAGTGGGACCAATTGCCACAGGAAATGATAAACTGCCTTATTTCAAGTATGAAATCACACTGCGAGACCTGTATATCTGTAAGAGGGGCTCATACCCCCTATTAACCCCTCTATTAACTCATTTTTTTTGTTTATTCTGCAACCGCTGTTTCATACCTTCCGACTCCAACGAGTGTTACGCACGATCATGCGTGTGTATTACAATTATTGAATGGTTATTTGTTTTGTATTGTATCAATGTATGTACATATCAAATTTCATTAAAATCGGTACAGTAGTTCTAGAGATAATCGACCAAGTCTGCAAATTCTCTTAATTTCTTACACCAGTGTATATCATAGAGCCCTAAAAAGCAGGTAGGGCAAAATCTAGATCAATGGTTGTTGATGAGTGTACTAGAGATGATTGTAGAGCAAAGTACAGAAATATCATTTTGTGTGATGTCGTTGTCTTCGAAGATATCACAAGGAGTTTATTTTGGTGACAGTGGGAGGCAAAATGCGTTTCTGAGACAGTCTGCACATTTAGGAAGTTTGAATCTTATCATTTCTTGGATCACGCTCAATTTCTCTTTAGGAACTCTAGTTTACTATTAGAATTTGAGTTTCAACTTATTAAGTTTTGGTGAGAGTTTTCTCTAACGTCTTGTATCTCTATATAAAGAAATTTATAACTGCTCAGTTTTAATTCGGTTATGATATCAAGATTTGCTCTGCATCTGTACTAGCACAAAATGTATGAGAGTGTAACTTATATCTGAAGGGAACTATTTAATTTTTTTTCTTTCAACTTGGATGCAATACAAACACCTGCTCTGTATTTATTATAATGCAAAATATTTGAGAATATGACTTTTCCTCGAATAAATGCCAAGCTATATGCGACAGATAAATGTGCTATAATCACATTTTATTATTAAACATGAAATATCCTTCTACAGAACCACTTTGCAGTGTTAGTACGCCTTGAAAATATTGACAGCAGTATTTCTTCTATAGATAAGAAAAACACCCCAATTATTATCACCTGTGTAGTAACTTGGTATTTCCTGAGGAATCCATATCTTCAAAATAGTTATAGAAACTCAATATTTTATCGCAAGCGCTTCTGCATAGTATAAGTCCTTTTAATCATAAAATTCAGGATAATGATAAATGAGGAGTTAGACGTTAATGTATGTTAAAAGCATTGCGGCATCAATAATGTGTGTCAAACGCGGAAAACGAATTGTGCGGGTCACAGAAGTCTCTGCTTTTAACAAATATACTACATAATTAACAAAATTCCTAGAGTGATTTAACTTAAACGACAAAATATTTCAAATTTATATCGTGTTACAAATATAAATCAAAATTTAGAGAACAGGAAATTTTATAGCTGTTTCAAAGTACGACAGTAAAAATTCTTCATATTGCTCTCTCTCTTTAAATATATATATATGTTTGTGTGTGTGTGTGTGTGTAAGTAACGATAACGCCCGACATTTATTACTTAATGCTTATCCTAAATTATTCTTTTATCCTTTCAATAAAACACAGCCCCTATTCCAAATTGCGAACTAGAAGTAAGCAGATTGACTGACTAGTTTGTCCCTTAATGCACGCACTGAAAGTCATGCGACTATGATTCAGGATGATTCAGAAACCCCACGCCTTTGCGTCGCATACTCGGAATCACGAGTTATGGCTCACATGGTGAAGTCGGATGTTCGATTCTAACCAATTATACCGAATTATAACGCCTAGCAACCCCATAGTATAAAAAGGTTAAGCAGAAACTTTCGTGCCCTTCCTCGCTTCCTTGCCTTGCTCTCGTGTCTGTTTCTTGCGTCTATCCTGTATTCGTCTCTGCTCTGCTTTTTGTTATCTTCGCTCTTCTCTTCTAAACCTCAAGATATATGCCACCGCTGTCCGTCCAACGATGTCTTATTATATATTTTTCCATGTCTGCCTTTGTGAAGTGATGTCTGCCTTCTGGAAATATACTTTCATGGAATAAAGGGAATCCAAAGGATAATGACTGTATCTATTCCATCAAGTGCTCTTCTATCCTCTGAGTAATTCGACTACTACCATCAACAGCAATGTCTTCTGCGGTGCTCACGACATCTGTATATGAATCCATCTTCGGTACTGGGCTGCTAAAGATATTACTTACTTACACACACACACGCATATATCATATATATATATATATATATATATATAATATATATATATATATATATATATATATATATATATGAGATGACCCGAATATGTATTCGAATATGTACCACGATGTATTTACCCGAATATGTACCACGATGTATTTGTTATCAAGAGATGACCCTAATAGTCATCTCCTGTTAAGGGGACAGTGGACCTTCACACCTAACTTTTTTTTTGTTTTGAATGGATTTTTTTGAAATTTTAATATGTGATTACTACCATAGATATGTAAAAGTGGTTAAAATTCAAGGATGAAATATTAATAATTTATGAATTATGAATCATTAATTATATGAAAAATTGGCCTAATTAAAAATGTTCCATGCGCATTTCTTTTGCATATAATATGGTTATTTTTATTTACAGGATACCTTATAGAACTAACAATGAAACTTATTGCTTATTTTAAGCATTCATTAAAAATATAAAGAGAAAAAAAATAATAGTGAAAACACCCTTTTTATTACGCAAAATACCTATAAATCCTCTTTTCAATTAAAAAATTTAGAAATTCTCAGCTACGAAGCATAATTTTTTTCAATAAGATTTATTTGATATACAGTTAAGTACGTATATAAAACTTAAATTTCAAAGCACTACGATAATTAGAAATGCGCCTGGAGCAGTTTGAATATTTGTATGACATGAAATTTTTTATTTTGAGAAAAACGCATTTGAAGTTATTGCTATTAGTAACCACATAATATCTAAATTAAATAAATATGCTTATAACTAGGAAAGTAATCACAGAAATTAAAAGTTCTTTTTTCAACACATTCCTACTCGTCCATAGTTTCACAATTCAATAAAATAAAAAATCGAATTTTTTGACAAATTTCACAATTTCGAAAGTCCACTGTCCCCTTAACAAATACATCATGGCTGAAACAATAATAAGATTCGAATACAATGAGCAAATTTGTTTATTGCAGCCAAAACATGACCTTACAGCGCAACGTCCAGCTTTCATCTGGCGAGTGTAGAAGTAGCTGAAATTGACGAAGTTGCCAGAAATTGGCGAGGAATGGCTAGTATTGGCAAAGGACGGAAAGGTTACCATAGAGCGAAAGAACTCTGATTACAGGCGATTAGAGGTGGTTAAAATTTATTACACACACACACACACATATATATATATACAGTGGTTGCAAAAAGTCCTGAACACACTCACTTTTTTGCCTAATTTTTGTGTTTGACTTAATTTTTCGTTTTGAAATTATCGTACTAATTTAACTATTGTTATTGAGTCTATTGTATTTTTTCATGCGGATTCCAAATCTGTTTATAGAATTCATGTAAAGTAAATAGTTTCATCGATATTTTGAAAAAACATGATAAGACAAGCAAAAGGTCTCTGTAATAATCAGTGACTGTTTTTTCAACCAATGAAATGCTCCGTTATTCCAACCAATCAGAGAGCAGTACTGATGAAGGGTTGAAAGCAGAATATTCAGCATGTTTTAGTCTATTGAAAGCAGTTGTGTGTTGCAGTTTGAAGTGCGTGTGTGTGTGTGGGGGGGGGAATATTGGAATTATGAGTACATTTTCATTTCTACCTGATAATAAAAGGCACAAAATAATACTTTTGAAGGAAGAAGGTTATTCTATGCGTCAAATTGCTTCTAAAGTACCATGTGGTCTTTCTACTGTCGTGAGAACGTTGAAAAGATATTCTGAACAAATTCTATTGCTGACAAGGAGCGATCTGGACGATGAGAAAAACAACTTTACGTGAAGCCAGGGTATTGCACAGGATTCAATTTCAAATAGAAAGCTTAATTCACCGCAATTTTTTGAAACAATGGACTTTGACACCAAGAGTGAATGTGCGCCCAAGAACTATGAGAGGAAGACTGCTGGAAATTGGATTACGAGGCTGCAAAGCTCGCCCAAAACCATTACTGTCCGATTTTCAACGCAAGAGGAGATTGGCGTGGACAAGGGATCATTCATCATGGACTGTTAAAGACTGGGAAAAGGTAATATTTAGTGATGAAAGTCAGTTTTGTATTTCTGGAAACCAAAGTAATGCCTATGTAAGACGATGCACTCATGAGGAATTCAGCCCTCAGTGTCTGAAGCCCACAGTAAAGCACCCGACAAAAGTGATGGTATGGGGCTACATGTCTGCTCGTGCTGTTGGAAGACTTCACATCCTGAGTGGAACAGTGAAAGCCAGGTAATACATTGAAATAATACAAAATATATTACTACCAATAGTGGAAGAAAATTTTGGGGATCAGTCATGGATTGTTCAGGACGATAATACTCCATGTTACCGTGCAAAGGGAGTCCAGAATTGGTTCGAAGACAATACTGTGAATAGGATGAACTGGCCAGGACAGTCTCCGGATCTTAATCCGATAGAGAACCTATGGCATAAAATTTGTTATGATATTTCAAAGAAAAAACCTTCAAACAAACGTGAGTTGATTGAAGCTTTAATATTTTCTTTCAACTATGTTGTCACGAAAGGACTTCTTGTGAAATTTGTACATTCCATGCTAAAAAGATGTAGAGCCGTAATTAAAGCAAACGGCTGGCCCATAAAATATTGATGTTCAAACATGTAACAACCAAATTTTCAAAATGCATATTAAATGTACTGTATTTGTAAAAATATTTGCGCAATTCTACTACGTATATTATGTTATTGTATATTGTGATAGTATGTAAGTACAGTGAAACCTCCCTTAACGGACAATCCCGAATAGCAAACACCTCTAATTAACGGACATTTTTACGAGTCCCAGTCCTTTTATATAGGACAATCCATGTTATTCCCTCTGAATAGCGGACACTCCGAATAGCGGACAGGTATTTTTGAAACACTTTCAATTATTTTGGCAAATATTTCAAAATTAGAAACTTTTAACCCATCAAATGGATAGATGGAAAAATTTCGAACACGTCACAACATATTTTTTAAGCAGATTTGAGGTGAAGAAAAATTTGTAAATTCAAATGAAGTAACAGATTGGATTGGAAAGCTTAAATCTTTCTGCAAAGAATATGATGACAGAGACATTTTCAATGCCGATAATTCTGGCCTCTTTTGCCGCGTCCTTCCGGATAAGACCTTATGTTTTAAGGGTGAAATATGTAGTGGAAGGAAAATTTCAAAAGAGCGGCTCACTCTTTTGCTGCGTTGCAACATGCTGGGAGACATCAAAACTCCAATTGTTATTGGAAAAGCTAAGAAGCCTAGATGTTTCAAGAACATTATTGTGCAAAAATTTAATATTTTGTGGAAGTCAAATAAGAAAGCGTGGATAACCACTGAGATAATGAACGATTAGTTGGTGGAGTTAGACAACAAAATAAAAAATAAAAAGAGAAAAATCAATCTGTTCATGGACAATGCTACTTCCCATCCTGATTATTTAAAGCTAAAAAGTGTTAATTCAATTTTCTTGACTCCTAACACCACTTCGATGCTACAGTCACTTGATAAGGGAATTATCCTCAGCTTTAAAGTACGATACATAAAGCTGCTTCTGAGACATGTGCTTTCACGGATTATCTCCTGCAAATCCAGCGAAGAGTTGGCAAAATCGGTGTCTGTTTTGGATGCAATTTCCTGGACTACGTCAGCCCTTAAAAAGGTGGAACGTGAGTGCGTTCTAATAATGTTTTAAGAAGACGGGATTTTTGAGTACAAGCGAAGTGGCAACTGACAGTTCTACCAAAGAAAGCAAAAAAGAACTTGTGAATCTAATAGCCAATTTGGATTCAAATGTCAGCGTTGAAGAGGAAGTCAAGATCGACGACGATTTATCCATTGAGGAAAAAAACCTGCGTGTTTCCAATTTCATTCATCGGGCCACCACTGAAGCATCCCCTTTCTGAGGATGATGATGAGGAATCGCCAATGGAAGACTGCAAAATCAAAGATTATTCGGAAGCACTGAAATACAGCGAGCAATTAAAACAGTTCTTTCTGAACAATGAAGATTCGAAGGGACTAACAAAGCTAAATCCTATGAAGATTCATCTTGAAAAACAGGTTTGTTGTGTAAAAAAGAGAAACACATTTTATTAAGAGATTTTTTAGCAGTAATTAAAATAATTTAGTTACTATACATTGTATTTTGGGATTAGTTAATGCAAGATAAAAGGATTAACACACAATTAAAAGGTAATGTAGTAAATAGTTATTCTTTTCTTGCCTAATTAATTTTTCCTTTTTAATTAAAATTGCAGCCGTAATTTTCATTCAAATGTCCAAGAG